>CM030854.1:13205768-13283268 GCA_018105865.1 Metaphire vulgaris
ATAAAATAATAAAAAAAGATGCATTCCGGATTTCTAAAATGTGTAGTGGATAATTTAAGCGGAGGATGTCATCTGTTTATAAAATTAATTAAAATTTGGTCCATGTGTGTTTACACATGGACCAAATTTTACTTAAAATAGCACCTTGTATAGGGCGAGAAGATGGCAGATTGGTAATGCGCTAGAGCGGTAGACTAACGGATCGGAGTCAACTCCCGCAGGAGCCCCTAACTTCGACTCAGCTTTTATTCTCTAGAGGGCGGTGGTAAATGAGTTGCAACTTTGGCTGCGAAGGTCAAACGCGGGTCTGGAGAAAGCAATGGCAAGTTAATCTAGATTAATGGTGCAAGCCACCTGCGTCGCTGCTTCAGAGATGTCCATGGGTCAATTTTTTGGAACCCAATCCAATCCAACCCATCAAATCTCTAACCCAACCCAACCCATGCCGATAATAGGTTTCTTGGCCCAACCCAACCCAATGTAATACATTACAGTTTCTTAAACCATGACTTATTTTCTCACCCAACCCAACCCACTATAACTATGGAAAAGTCTGACCCAACCAATCCAACCCAACCCAACCCATGGACATCTCTGCGCTGCTTGCACCGGGCCCAGCGCTCGAACTCGAGTATGGGTAAATCATTACCTTTTACCTAATGCCGTGCTGCTGTAGAGTTTATTCAGTAATAATAGAACGGGAAGAATATTTGAAAATTATACTTCGTTCTGTATTTTCCTTACCAACAGATATTGTACAGTGGCGCCGTTCTATTCGTTACTTCGTCGGCGTTGGAATCAGGTATATATACATGTATCCTACAGATCATTACCCTCCAGACCCTGTCAGACGGGATAGATGGGTCAACTTGACTAAGACCTCCGCTTATTAAGGAATTTAAGGGACCTCAAAATAACAATAATCATCATCATCATCATAATAATAATTGCTCTCTGCCAACTCATTAGTGGCAATAGCTAGTCAGAAAACATTTACAGGCCTTTTTGTCAAATGTCAATTTTCCTCCTTCTGCAATTGTTAGTTGTCTTTCTGTAAAATCTTCTTTTATGTTGTCTATCCATTTTTTTCTGGGCCTGCCTCTTCATTTTTTTTACCTGCCTTGTATGTGTTGAGTGTTTTTTTGTGAAGTCTCGAGTCTTCCTTCCTGTTTACATGTCCATACCATGTAAGCCTCAAAAATAATAAGCCTATATAAATTATATTTTTGCAATTCTCTTAGAGCGCTAGATATATCAAGGATTTAATATTAAATTTGTAAATGGTCCGGGCTCTTTCTGACATAAAAAAGGGAATGTTACTATCTTGTCTTGAAGCAGTGGCGGCTCCACATGGAGGGCCCGTGACCCTATTGAATGCCTACCCTCCCCCAGTGCCCTCCATGTTGGGTCCTATACTTGCTACTACAGTTCATACATATGAACAAACGGTTGGCCCCCACGCTTAGAAGTTGCCACCACAACGGTCCGCCACATGACAAATCCTGGAGCCGCCACTGTCTTGAAGTAGAGTTCTAGCATGAAACCACTAGATTTTATTCTGCGTGTTTTTACTTATTCTAATAATTCTAGTGATTATCGTTCTCATGAGATGTTAATAATAATGTGATCTTAAGTGGTTTAGGAGGCTAAGTAAGCACGGGTGGCGCTGGGTTTTGTTGGTTGGGTGGGTCTAATGCATTCTACACAACCAGGACCCGGCTCAGACTACCCCTCACTCCCCCCCACCCCAATCAAAAATTTCTCTGCGTATTTGCACGACTTGCTTGGGTGCCTCTGCCCGAGGCTGGGTGGGTCCGGAACCGCCGATCCACCCCCCTAGCGCCGCCCCTGATTTAAGTAAGCCTGTGTAAGCGTCGATGTGTTTGTAGGAACTGGATTATCGATAAAGGTTTCCGTTCCAGTGATGGTCGTTGTCGCCGTCATATACACAGCTCTTGTAAGAATAATTGAATATCTTACTTTATTTACATTTTGAGGGAATGAATCGTCGCCCGTAATACCACAGGATTTAGTGCGAGCAATTAGCTAGGCTATAGCACGTGCATATTATTATTATTATTATTATTATTATTATTATTATTATTATTATTATTATTATCATCATCATCATCATCATCATCATCATCATCGTCATCATTAAAAGTTATGATTTATGTGGTAACCTATCCGGTAGCGGACTGCAAGAACACATTACATTGTTAGTTTTTACACAAAAATTCACGGTAAAGTTATTTATGTTGGCAATAACACAATAACTGAGTCGCCTAACTCTCGAAGATGTGCATTATAACGTGCAGGGCGCGATTTGTAGGGGGGAATGGGGGGATTTTCCTCCCACTGCCCAACTGCATCCCTTCTACTGCTACACCCCCACCACTACATCCCCCCACTGCTACACTTCCCCAACAACTACATCCCCCTCAAGCTCGACATATTTCTCCCCACTGTTCCAGGTCACAATACGCACCCTGATAACGTGTAGCACTTTGTCACTAGTGTGGCCAATGATACTAGCCTTTGAAGGCAAATGTGCCCGAAAAAATATGTAGATATTTTGGAGCGCTAAGATGAAGTAGCTAATCAGGAGAACATGGGCATCGAACAAACCATCATGACCATGACAGGAAGACAGGAATAGAGGTCGGTCGGCGATAGCATGGATCGACAACATTGGCGAATGGTCTAAGTTCGAGGACTCACGTTTGACCAGAACAGCCAAAGATGGGAGATCTTGGTGACAGTGGTGGTTCTACGTGGGGGAGGGATGAGTGCGGATGCGTCCCCCCACCGAACTTACGGGCTTACATTTTTTGCTTGTGAACCCTATTTTTCCGGCAAAGTTTATAGATTTTCCCCTTCTATTTTCACTCCCCCCACCGCCAACTTTCTATGAATTCATTTCATGCCCCCACCAAGAAATCCTGGAACCGCTACTGCTTGGTCGTTTAATTATTCAATTTATTGAATTATCAATTGAATTTAATTATCGTGGGCAACCTTCATTGCCGAAGAAAGCCTCGATAAAGTTACAGATACTGTGTCATTGTTTTCGTAGGGCGGTATGCGAGCTGTTATATGGACAGACGTCTTTCAGTTCGCTATAATGGTTGGAGGAATGGCCGCCATCTTGGCTAAGGTACCAACCACTCAGTCCGATGAACATTACGAGTAGTATTGAACAGAGATGTCCATGGGTTGGGTTAACCCATGGGTTGCGTTGGGTTGGATTGGGTTGGGTCAGACTTTCCATATTTATGGTGGGTTGGGTTGGGAGACTGGGTCAGAAAATAAGTAATGGTTGTACTGTATTACGGTCGGTTGTGTTGGGTTGAGTCAAATAACACTATTACCGGCATGGGTTGGTTGGGTTGGAGATTTTGTGGGTTGGGTTGGATTGGGTTCTAAAAAATAGACCAATGGACAACTCTGGTATTGAATATGAGTTGCATTGTTTCATTTAAAAGTTAGCTTGAATGTCAGCATAGCGATTCGTGTACCACCGGTTGAGATCCGCTGGTTTAGCGCTTGGTCATAGTAATAGCTGCATTGGATCAATGTTTTATCCAGGCTGCAGGTCTTTGGGAGGTGAGAATTGACTTGGCTGTTGGCTGAAAAGGAAGAGACATAGTTCAACTCGAAAATCTGTGTCAGTGCGAATTTTTGGGAAAGGAATTTTGAGATTGGGTGGAAATCTCCCCATCTAGCAGACCTGGATAAAACACTGTACTATATTATATTTATTTATTTATTTATTCTCGGCCAATTTTTAAGCGCAGTAGCAGGGCTGTTGTATAGTGAACCAGATATCTAAAGATATCTTATTCATTATACAACAGGTTTTATAGACATCAAGAACAAGTTTTATAATTAATTCGCTGTGTGAGAGGAGCCAATTGAAGGCCTGTTGAATAGAGGGTGTATTGGCCCTAGATATGTTAAAATCTAATCGATTTGAAGAAATTCTACCGCAAAATCCACATTTTCCTTTTGTTCCTTCTTCATTGCTTTAGCCTTTGCAAGAATAATCAATATTATCATTCTCAATTTTGATCTACAGGGTTCTAAATATAGCACTCGTAGCCATTTCATACTAACATAACGTTTTATAGCCATTTATAGCCATTTTATAACATAACGTTCTATGAAATCTTGATGCTACAGCATAGATTAGTTTATATAGTTGTCAGTTTGGGACACTTAAATATTGCGCTGAATTTGAGTAATGGTGCCAATAACGCAGGAACTGACAGATCCTGGTGGTGCCGATAATGCCGATAATGGTGCCGATAACGTTATTATCTTACAGATTCCGGTGGTACCGATAACGCAGGATCTGACAGAACAGATCGGTACTGCAATTTTTATGTACAAATAGCTCGTAATTGTACCGAAAATAACACTGGTTTAGTATAGGATCTCGCCTGTGTAACGGGAAGTCTCTCACACGGCAGAATTTTCGTAAACTCATGTATATAATGCATATATTTGATGTATATAGGGAATAATTTCTGTTGGTGGCGTTGGTGAAGTCTATCGTTTGGCTGAGAGAGAAGGTCGACTGAATTGGATCGAGTAAGTCTCAGTAAGACATCTACAGTGTACGATATCAAGGATGCATAATACATTATTATTATTATTACTATTATTATTATTATTATTATTATTATTATTATTATTCTTATTATTATTATTATTAACTGGATTTTAGGCTTTTTGGTAGGATTTATCGTGTGAAATTTAGGAGGAAGAGAATGTCATTAGTTTCAATCAGCATCGAACAATCCAGTTATGCATTGATGATTAAAATTTCAAGCTAAGTTGCCATAGGAGACTTAAGCCCATCCGGCTGGCCACTTGGTGAAAAATTCATGCTAGAAATGCTGAGAGATGGCACGCCTAACTATAGCACAAAGGCATAAGATTAACAGTAACAGTACTAAAGAAACAAGGTGAGAATATGCAGGCGGCAGTAATAATAGTTATAAATTCCTTTAGTTATTACTGTGATAACTCAGACAAATATTAGGCCTAGTGTTGGAGGAAATCAATGTACAATTGTACATAATTATCGATGTGGGTAAACGTTTACGACCGTTATTTGACATATCTACATTCTACTGTGTTTAATAATTATAATTAATTAAGCAGCGTCTCTTTTCGTTAGCGTCAATCCCGATCCAAGAGTTCGTCATACTGTTTGGGGACTCACCATTGGAATGGCGATAACGATTCTTCAAACATATGGCTTTACGCAGTCGTCCGTGCAGAGATATTCGGCTGTCAAGAGCCTATGTAAAGCCAAAATGTTAGTAATCTTGTTATGACTTCTGCATTTATCGCATGTTTCGAATACATCTCAAAGCGGGCGAAGATGCACATGTGTCGCCGCGATGGAAATCATCAGCGTTTGGCCTACCATCGCCATTGATTTGCTGCAGTATCCAGGGGCGTGGCCAGGAATTTGATTGTGGGGGTATAATTGTAGGGGTATAATGTGATTTGGGGGTATAACTCTTAAAAAACTTTGACAACCTTAAAAACATATTAAAAATGTTAAGATAGTCTGATTTGGGAGGGGGTATATATATATATATATATATATATATATATATATATACCGATATACCCCGTCGCTACGCCTCTGGCAGATCTCCTTTACTAAACGAAGGCCATCTGAGTGGGAAACCTTGATGAGATCATACTTTTATTTAGCTTTACAGCAACTTGTAAGTTGAAGAATGTTTTTGAATTACAGAACCGTTTTGATAAACATCCTTCCGCTGATGCTGATGACATCTGTAAACTCTCTGCTGGGACTCGTTGTTTTGGCTTATTACGCGACGATTAAGTGCGATCCGATTGCCAACAAAGATGTCGGAAATGTCAATCAGGTCAGATAGATCAAAAAAAAGTTTACATTTTAAAATTCCAGCTACACGTGTTGAATAAAGTACAATAATTTATTATTATTATTATTATTATTATTATTATTACTAGTATTATTATTATTATTATTATTATTATTATTATTATTATTATTATTATTGTATGCGCTTTGTTAAAGTTAATACAGTAGCAGTTCGGTATAACTTGTTCAGGTTTAGGCCTACGCTCGATTCCGTGTGATGTGCTTCCGTATTAGATGGTATTTAACGTACTAAATTTTGCAGACCCATTAAGTACGTTATGACCAAGTTCTACTGTAGGAGTATTTGTAGAAAATGGATCATCAGTTGGAAGATAATTACCCATCCCTTTAGTAACCTTATTTCTGCTATTCTTTCAAGTGTTACCATAATGTCTCTACTACAGTAGTTAAGCTTAAAGCTCTTTATGTTAATTTGTTTAAATTTTTTACTCGAATTTTTGTAGTTATTCTATTATATAATTCAAAAAGTCAAAGTCCTTCCCGAGCCTCACGGGCTCATAGGACGGCGCTGATCTCCGTTTCTATAGCCCTCAGCCAGGCGTGCAATGCCACGGATATGGGGCTAGTGTATCGCGTAGCGTACCTGTTTGACTTATTGCAGAGATTTTTACCACTGCTCCTCATTTTACCACCACGAAAAGGCTGAGTCGACCTTTAGGGCTCCTGTGGGACTCGAACCCGCGACCTCCTGCTCCAACACCCAACGTTGTTACCACTCTGCTAAATTCCCATTACTGCATGTAAAAACGTATTCAAAAGAAGAAATAAAATAAACTAAACTACAAAAAACTAATCTGAACAAAGATAATTCGTAGTTTTACTCTTAAATTACAAGATTGAGAAGTTAACTTAAGAGGCAAAAAGCTAAGACGCTATTTCTTTCATATATTCGAGTCAAGAAAGGCGTTGATCCAATGTCGCTGTGTGTTTTCATGTGTATGAATTTGTGTCTTTTTCTTTTCAGCTGCTTCCATTCTTTGTGTTCGATATTTTCTCGAAATCTCCCGGGTTTGCTGGACTTTTCCTGGCCACTCTGTACGGTGCTTCGCTCAGGTACCTAGATAATCTCTTCACGAACTGGAATTAGAGTCAAACGTTGACTGACGCAGTAATTTGAGTTAATTACCTATTTTTTCCGAAACCACGTGTCCGCCGTTCATTCCGTTTCACGGACATTAGATTCCGCTACACCGTCATCACGACTCGATTTCTCGATGGTCACCCATTCGGGCACGAACCGCGCTCGCTTAACATCGGTGTTCTGACGAGAACCGGTCGCACAACGCCAAAATAAGCCGATACAGATTAATCTGAGACCGCAACAGTCAATTTAATCGGTCTCTTGTAATAGTTTACTTCTTATTAGACCTATAAGGGGTCGTCCATAAATGACGTAACGCGATTTTGGCACTTTTTTGACCCCCGTATTTTTCCCTCTTCAATTGCCCTGACAAGCCAAAAAAGGTAAGTGAAAAATTTTGTGTAGCGTTACGTCACATTTACGGAACTCATTCTCGTCACACTTCGTAACAAATGCCCGAACCCCCGCGTTCCGTCATTTGTGGACGACCCTTAAGTACTCGCGAACCAAATCCCCGGCTGTCTATAATAATTTTGGACCTGCTTAATTTGTCGGCTTGAAGCACGATTTCAACGTATCTCAGCGGGATTTCGGCCAATACTTGGGAGGACATCCTGCAATGGAGATTGGCAAAACTGACAGAGTCTAGAAAAGCGTTGATCAACCGTCTGTTAAGTAAGTTGCATCATTTCTTCGCATCTTTTCTTTTAAAGGCAACAAACTGTTTCGCAATAGAGCATCCTATATGCCAGTGTTTCCCAAGCTGTGGGTCGCAACCCAAAAGTGGGTCGCAGGGCTTAGAGATATCTATATGCTTGCAATCCTCCATACACGCCTTATGTTAAAATGATTCTTTATCCAATCCGCTGAAGTGAGTCGCACAGTTCCAACAAGTTTGGGAAACGCTCTATAGTACTTTTAAAAAGTTAACCTTTTTTCACAATAACGCAAGGAAAGCGTATTCCGACCATTTTGCTCTGAAACTCAACTAACAATAGGAAATCTCTAGAGGAGTAATGCACGGATGGACCTAGCGGTTAAGCGGATTTGCAATATTCATAGGATTTTTAAGACGCGTAACAAAGGTATGTTCCTGGCAAAATTATAAAAATATACTTTTCGAGAAATTGCAATAGGCCTATCTATTTCTCCCCATTGCCAAAAATATAAGTAATTCTGCATAATATATTTGCCTTATTTTCATTCGAATCGAATCAGACCTTTTGTTTTGCCATTTATTCAAAACATCCGAAGATCTTTTCAACTAACGCTCGCCAGATGGCCTAATGCATATTTTGATATTACCCTGCTATATGCCAGTCGTAATGGATGCGAGAAATCAAATTCACCAATAATTTTACTAAATATCTTCTTCCTATTCGTGGGCTATGCTCTATTTTATTTTATGTTTGTTGTTGATATTATTATTATTATTATTATTATTATTATTATTATTATTATTATCGTTGTTGTACAGTTATCGTTGTCGGTGGCCTTTCGTGCACGGTAGCCTTCTTAGCGGCTGCCATACCTGGACCTATACTTCAGGTAAGGTTTCACGCTTCAATGCGCACCAGCATTTTATCGGCCGACATAAGCTACCTTTTTCCCCCGTGACAATAGAATAGATTAAGATCTCACTGAGCCTTTGACATTGAACCAAGACAATGTCGATACGAAGTATGCTAGATTTTCCCATGCTCTGTTTTCTCTTTATATATTCTGATCTGTCGTGCTATGCATCAGTGTTTAATCTAGACTCCTGGACTCGGGGAGGGGGGCGAACTGACAAAGCCGGGGGAACTGACAAAGCCGGGGGGAATTCTGCTAGGGGCTGCTGTTAGTTGATGTAGTATGCCGAAATTTCCGGTGGGAATTCGAAATATCCGGAAACGGCCTAGATTAAACCCTGAGTGCCATAGGCTGATGCTTCTGTGCATTATGTATGAAGTGGCGCCATAGAAGCCTAAGATTAGACTGGATTATGATACATGGAGTAGGGAATGACCGGAAACCTCCCCGGACATTCGCTCCGGCCGGACAATGAGATATTCGGCAGTATCTGGATTCGACGAATACTTATAGTAGATAATTACCGAATCCGAATATCATTGCTACATTGCTTTCCCTTTTACTTCTTGCAAGCTTTGAAGCTGCAAATTTGCAATAGTGATTTTAAAACTTTAATAAGAAATTTTGTGCTTGTGGTACATATGAAACCCTTTTGAGTCTTTATCAATTTACAGTTTATATTCGCGATATTCGCCCCGGAATCCGGCAAATACTGGCCCAAAAATATCCGGATCCGATATCCGGGGGAAAATGGGTCGTCCATAAATTACGTAACGCGGTTTGGGGGGGTCCGTCCATTTGTTACGAAGTGTGACGACGGGGGGTTCCGTAAATGTGACGTAACGCAAAAAAATTTGTGGACCTTTTTTGGGCTTGTCAGGGATTTTGGAGAGGAAAATATACAAGGATGGTCTTTTTTGCTTGTCAAGACTTTTCGGAAGATGAAAATAAGGGGGAGGGGAGGTCGGCCCGTTTTTGCGTCATATTTTAGGAGGTCTGACGTTTTGTTACGTCGCGTTACGTAGGGGGATCAAAAAGTGTCAAAATCACGTTACGTCATTTATGGACGGCCCCAAAAACACATCCGGCCAAATCGTAATATGAAGTTACCACTGTACGAGGACCTACAGAATTTTGAACGCTTCGTATCGAGAATGAGATTATGAATGGACGTGTTTTGCAATAGGTCGTTCTTTCATTGATAAGTTCATTCGGAGGACCGATTGTGGGAGTGTTTATGCTGGGCGCCATCTCAAAGCACGCAAACTCGAAAGTAAGTGTAATGTTTTGATGATTTATCTTACTATTTTCCTACCCGTCAAACTCGGCTCATTAATTATGAAACTGTGCAGCCTAGTTACAATAATATTCTTATACAACGACAGCAGCGCCTTGCAGGGTTTAATCTAGTCCGTTAACGGGGGGAAATTGCTCTTTTCCCCCGGAAATTTCAAATTCCTTCCGGAAATGTTGGCATACTACATCAACTAACCGCAGACCCTAGCAGAATTTCCCTACGGCTTTGTCAGTTTCTCCCCGGCTTTGTCAGCCCCCTCCCCCGCCCCCCGGAGTCCAGGAGCCTAAATTAAACACTGGAGCCTTGTCCAATGGAAATATTTGGGGGAAATGTATACATAATGATATCGTTGACATCGGATCAACCTGTCTCTCGTTCCGTCTTTTTGAATAGGCTTAAGACGCACTTTTTTCAATCTGACATTTGACTCAGCAATAGCGGCGCATTTGTAAATATAGCGCCTGCAATTTCAGTATCTATCTATCTATCTTTCTATCTATCTATCTATCTATCTATCTATCTATCGTTGTTTTTCACAAGGGAGCGCTAATCGGAGGCTTTTTTGGACTGGCTTTCAGCCTGTGGCTGTCGATCGGGTCACTTCTGATGCATCGCAAGCCACAGCTGCTTCCTCCGGTCTCCGTCGAGGGCTGCAACGCCGCCAACGAGAGCATTGCCTTCAACTATAACTCGTCGATAGGTTTCGAAACCACCGATAGTACGATCGAAAGCTATTGGCACGGAAATGTCACGGATATGTCTCTAACTCAACCGAATACGGTTTGTAACGAGTCAAATACGCAAAAGATATTTCTTGCTTTAAACAAATTAATTAGGCGTCTTATCACGGTATCCGGACGTTTCATCTCAGGACGATTCAACGTGGACGATTCATATCAAGGACGATTCATCCCAGGACGTTTCATCAGGAGTACTATTCATCTCAGGACTATTCATATCGGATAAGGTTATAAGGGTTAGGGTTAGGGTTAGAGTGATGAATCGTCGTTAGGCAGCCAAAGGTCCGGAATAAGGGGCACATGAATATTTTCTGGAAAAAAGTCTTCGATGAACAAAAATTGTCGTCAAGAAAATCTTCATATATTCATGTATTCAGTGGCGGGTCCAGGATTTCTTGGTGGGGGGATGAAATGAATTTATAGGAGGTTGGTGTGGGATGAAAAGTGAAAGAAAATCAATAAACTTTGCCGGACAAAGGCTGACAAAAGGGAACTTTTATCCCTAATTTTACTAGTTTTATCGAAAAATAGAGGTTGACATGCAAAAAAGGCCATCCGCAGTTTTTCCCCGTAGTTTTGCGATACTTTTACCCAAAAATAGGTTTCACAAGCGAAAAAAAATTCCGGAAGTCCGGTAGAGGGTGCATCCCCACTCAACCCCAACGTGGAACCGCCACTGCACGCATTCTCCAACAATGCAACCTGCCTCCCCCTCCTAATTTCTCAACGGTGTTGCGCAGGTCTCACTACCGATCCCAGCCACAATAGGGGGCCCGGCTCCCTACATCCCCCAATGCATCTGAGCGCTTGGCATTCTTCATTTGAAAGTCGTTGCCGGCGTACACACAGTAGTCTAAGGGCAGTGCTAACATACATAAAATATGCTTTTAGAAAACACACCTTTTTCTTCAGATGGACATGCTGCTTGTAAAGCATCAGAACGCCGGTTTGATTTGGAAAATCGTTCCTTTCACGTGAAACATTTCTCAGTCTTTGTTCTTGTCATGTCCAAATGAACTGGCTCTTCCAAGCAGTGGCGTAGGTAGGGTTTCGGAAAAGGGGCAGTGGTGGCTCCACAGATGGGTCCGTGCCCCCTATTGAGTGCCTGGCCCCCAGTGACCCCCTGTTGGGACTCTATACTTAATACTGCATACCAAGCAACAAATGGTTGGCTCCCATGATTATAAGTTACAACCCCAACGGCCCCCACTTGCCAAATCCTAGAGCCACCACTGATATGGGGGGGCATATTGAACAAAAGGTTCGACGAGCAAAACAGGCTAAATAATTTAATGACAACTACTGCCTAAATTCACGTATTCTCTTCGATCATGCTACCGACCCCAACCCTTCCCCACCACCACCAAAAACTCCACGGTTTTGCGCAAATCCCATATATAATCCCAACCAGAATACTGGACCGTCCCACCCCATGTCTCCGTGACTATGCTAACGCTACCATGTCCACCGTTTACCGTTAATCCGTTGTCCTCGTGCAGTTTCTTTTTCGATTGAGGTTTCAAAATATAACCGTTCAAAAATGTCCAACACCGTCCCTACATCTACGTAGGTAATTTTCACTGACCTTCGGAGTTTGATCAATTGCGTGTCATTGCGCTTCTTCGATTGAATTTAGAAGTGCCTAGATTGAGTGAAGATTCATCGATATATAATAATTATTGTAGGACGAACTGCACTGGTTGAATAACTTCTACAGCATTTCCTATGTTTGGTTCACATTACTCTCAACGCTAGTAACGATCATCATTGGTTTTGCAGTATCGCTCATCACGAGTAAGTTTAGCCAATACTACTACTACTACTACTACTACTACTACTACTATTACTACTACTACTACTACTACAACTACTACTACTACTACTACTAATACTAATACTAATGTTAATAGGCCTAATAATAAGCATCCGCAATAAAAATATAATAATAATAATTATTATTATTATTATTATTATAGTAGTAGTAGTAGTAGTAGTAGTAGTAGTAGTAGTAGTAGTAGTAGTAGTAGTAATAGTAATAGTAATAAGACATCCACAATTCGCTTTGTGATCTCCATATACAGTATATTTCGAGATCTCAATTGCATTTTGCAGAGTATGTAAAAGTCTGCTTTATCCCTAGGTGCTCTTACCTGTGCTACTTATTTTGTTTCATAATTTCTTGCCTATTTCTTCGATTAACAAAAGCCCTTTTATGACAAACTAGTAATCGATTTTACTAACTGATCAAATGTAACGATTGGTTGACGCAGGAAACAAGGAGCTTGAGGCGGACGTTGACGACCGTTACCTCATAAGATTTCGAAATGTCTGCACTCGTCGACGAGATGAAGAGCAAAACAGAGAAAATGGTAGCGAAGAGAAATTATCGCTGAACGCAGAGCTCAAGAAAGTACACGAAGCAGACGATAAAAGCGGATCAACTTCTAACAAGTACATAACCATGCTGGCCACCATACAGTGGCGGCTCCACCGGGGGGGCCAGGGGTCCCGTGCCCCCCCCCCCAATGAGAGCCCGGCCCCTCCAGTGCCCCCCCTCAGTTGGGACCCTATACTTAATGCTACATACATTAAACAACAAATGGTTGGCCCCCCATGATTAGAAGTTGCCACCCCAACGGCCCCCCACTTGCCAAATCCTAGAGCCGCCACTGCCATCATACATAACATATCTATAGTTTCCCTCACATTGATTCAGTTGCTAGATCCATTAATAATACAATAGTTGATAATAATAATAATAATAACAATTATGCACTTCTATAGCACCAGTTCTAATACCCAAGGGTATCAATCGATGGTACTTCAAATCCATCCGCAAAAGAGCCAGGTCATTCCAGAGATGAGTCAGAGGGAGAGAGTAAGACCGACCATGGAGGACATGGAGGAAAAGCTCATTGAAAAAGATGTGTTTTAAGTCTGGATCTGAGAATACTCAATGGATTGGAATTGACGCAGTCACGGGAACTCCGGGACAGGATCGAAGAGAATGCGTGAAGTTGCGCGAAGAATTCCTTGACGAGACTATTATTTTTTACCCGCAAATGTCGATGTGTCTGTCTCCCGTATTCCGAAACCTGGTTACGCCACTTGTCAGATGTATGTTAGAGTCATTGGATGTGAATAGAGGCAAAAGGTTTTCTATATGAAATTGCGAATTATATTAATAATAACTGGATTTCAAGTAGCTTAGTAGGATTTCTCCTGTGTTGAAACTCACTGGTGTTAATATATTACTTTATTACAGTTTCTGTTTGTCAACTAGATCTGTTATATTTGAATCTACCAAGAAAACACAATTTGCAGTATACAATGCCGAAACAGCATACATATTACATTTCAGTTCTTCTTAATTCTGTACTACAATCACTACACACACAGACACACACACACACACACCAAACATACATATACGTGCCTAATCTAATATCCCATTGTGCCTAAATTATAAGCTATAATAATATTTTAAGTAGTCGTGTTTTGTTTAATAATTTTTAGATGAAGAAGACATCGCCAAGGACAACAACACAGATAAACAAAGAGACAACAGCTGAATACGATGACATGATTTTGTGCTTTTAGCATCAAAGTAGAATTGCTGTGTCTGAACCGGACAGATGTAGTAACGTCTTAGGTAATCTATAATCAAGAATGACACACAACGCACCACGACTGCATAGAACATTATGCTGTGGAATTCGTCTATTTTTCCAACTAGTTGTTGTCTATGTTGTGGGTTTATATGTCTGTGCTGTTTTTGTTGACTTCACAAGGGTTTTATGTCGTTGTAGAATTGAATGCGTTGCTTGTTTTATGTGGTCGTATTTTTTTGAAGTTAGTCTGAAATCTGGTTTCATACCACGGGCTGAGCTTGTCAACAAATTATATTATGGTAAGGGGCTGTTCATAAATGACGTCAAGCGATTTTGAAAGTTTTGTAACTCCCCCTTCCCCTCGTCACAAGACGTCACAAAAAGTCAGACCCCCTTAAAATGGCGTCACAACACGTTAACCACCCATATTTCTAATGCCAAAATTAATGTTTCAAATGACTTATTTCTTGAATGAAGCGGGTATTGCAATGAATTCGTTTGAGAATACTCATTATAATTATTATAGTTGAAGCGACATTCAGACACTTTTCAAATTCTTGTTTAAAATGAATTATAAGTGTAAAATACGATCAACTTTGCGGTGACATAGCATTGCGTTATTAACAGCAATATTTAATATTATGTGATGTCATATTTCTGGAAACCCCTCCCCGTCGTTACGCATCGTCACAAATGTTTGAATCGCCTTACCCCTAAGTGCGTGACGTCATTTATGGATGGTCCTTTAGTATTAAGTCTAGCTATTGACCAGTGTCACTCCTCAGGATGCAATTTTCAATAAGACATGCAGTACTCGAGACAAAACGTACAATACGCCACAATATTTTTATATTTTATTTATCATCGTCTTCACCGTTATCATCATTATTTCGGTGTATCTCGTTTTCGCCTTTCGTTATCCAGAGAGTGTGTCACATGTCTTTTACAGCTACTGCGCTTGTCTTATATTTTCATCCCCCACCAACTTTCTATGAATTTATTTCATCTCCCACCCAGAAATCCTGGAACCGCCACTGCTCACATGTTTAGCGACTTTGAAAAGATAGTATAGATAATCAGCTACCACTGACCCATGGGTCATGGTTTATATGGGCCATGGGTCAAAGGTTCAATAGGTCATTTGGGTCATGAGTTACTTTGAGTGACCCATTACCATTGCTGGTTCCCTCGACGCTAACTGACACTTTCTTCGTGCCCTGCAAGAAAAATTGTCTGTTTTCGGGATGTGCAAGGTAACTGCTTCTCTTCAATTATTTCTTAAGTTCTTAACAGCGTCACAAATCCCGTTATCAGTCGGTTACAGAAATACACGGACAAAGAAGTAAATGTTACAATCGCCATGAAGAGATTGTTTTTATTTAGGAAGACATGTTCAATATTCATAATTCTACATTTTAAAAAATTTTGTTTTACTTCAGTCAACTCCACCCCATGCCGAAAGTTTGGTATTACTAGTTCTTCCATTCTTTCTAATAATATTGTCATTCGCTGATGTTTCAACTTAGCTAAGTCCTTAAACATCAACCACTAAAACTTCACCAACAAATGTTGGTCTTTAGCTCGTCCTTTCTCGACCTTCAATTCTCTGATTTGAATAAAATTTACTTGCGTTCCGTTACAATAGGAAATACTGGAGTCCATGGATTATTTCTTAGATGATGACATGCTGATATGCTAGGGTTACAAAACGAGTGAGGACATTCTTGTATTCCGTAACAGAGAAGTTTCTAAGTAGAATAGACTGATTTAGTTCAACGTTTTCAGATATTTATAAGCACAATAACGGTTAGGTCTTTAATGGCTTGGGAAGTTAGGGTTAACCTTAGATGATTCATAATATCTATACTTACGAGAAAATAATGGGTTAATGCCTCTGCTTAAATTTCATTGACTATGGAATACATTTCATTTTGTCAGAAATTAATACAGAAATTGTGGCAGCTAATTGTCTGAGATAGAATTCGGAGACCTCAACATTAAGCTTTGAATTTGCTGAAAGGCAACTGTTGGATAATTGTATGTCGCAGATCAAACAGATGCATTATATAATTATGAAGCAATTAAACAATGTGCGACAAATTTTGTCAACACCGGTCTAAGCGTAACCCTGCATGATATATATGTCACAGCCTTCAGCATTAAATTACTGGTAAAGGTGAACCTGAACTAAATCCTAAATCATGGGTTCATTACCTTTTCCTAATACAAGAGGTCTTCAAAATTTACTCAGTTTCAAATGTCAACGGTAGTTGAATTCATGAACATAATTGCTGAAAAACAATCGAATGAAATGCTGCAAACATAGTGTACTTTTATTATCATTTGCTTCAATCATCGTCCATAAAATTGATTTCATTTGAACTTCAAAATATAAAGGTCTAAAATCCTATGGACAAGATTTGTTCATAATCACAATGCATTTAAAGTACATGCAAGTCACAATTGCCATTATTTGTCTATAGTAAAGAAATTATATTTCAAAGGGGCTCTTATATTGGGATGTCGGGGTGTCATTGTTTCAAATCAGGTGATCTCTGAATCAGCGCATTGAGCTGAAAACTTGTCAATCGAATTCTCACGTTCAAATTGGTACTTAATACGTCATACATTGAACCATCCACTGATAGCTGCATCCTCCACGGCGGAGATCGGTGTCATCTCTGAACGGCTGAGTCCAGCCACCACCAGTGGTACCCCAATCAGAACACGAATTACGATTTCCTTGGCATTGACTGGAACCTTCACCTTCATAAAAACAGATGCGGCATCGGCGAAGAGCCGTCGATGAGACGGAGCTTATACTAGACTGGGCATTTTGAATGGCCGTTCCCAAGCTCCCGATACTGGCATCAACATTCGCGATTCTGTTATCAACATTCGCGAACTTCTGGTTGACATTTGCAGAAAAAGCTGAATGGCTCCTGTTTATGTTGGTTATTTGTCTGTCTGAATCCAACTGTGACTGAAGAAATGCATAGTCTACCAGTTAATGATTAAATTAATCAAATGATAATTTATTCGCTATGATTGGGTAATATAAACTATGTTGATCGGTGGTGTTATCAATATTCAAAAGAGAATATTCTAAATATTCTAAAGAGACCTCTTCCGAACTGTTTGCAAACAAACTAAAGACACACTTATTTACTATCTCCTACAAGTGCCCCTGTAAAGCGTTCTTGACTTAGACCTTCGCTATGCTTATTGAACTAAATAAATTGTCATAAAAATAAAAAAATAATAATATTAATAATAATATTAATAATAATATTAATAATAACAAATAACTCCAATTAATATACAGTATCTGCATATCGTCATTTCTGCAAAAAGTGAATATATAGATCCTGAATAGGCTTACTTATCCGTATGTTTTCAATATGCATCTATTCGCAATAACGTTTTGTCCAAAGAAATCGTCAGTCAACCGAGTATCTATGGCACTTAATAGGCTTTTACAAATCTTCCCAGTCGTAATCTAATAATAGTTACATCATGTATAGAGCTGCTCGTCAGCGTAGCGACGGGGGGCACGGGGAGGCACGTGCCCACCCAACCTCAGTCTGACTGGGTCATGGCAATTGTGCAAATCCAGGGAGAAAGTTCATATCCTAGCCCTTCGGGTAAAAGGGGGCCCGGGCGCAGAACATATCACAAACAGTGTAAAAAAGAGCGTTACTGGTTTCCTAGAGTTACAACATAATCAATGAAGAGCAAAAATGGTCGTCACCAAGATGATGATGATTTGGATCTTTAGGTGGTCGTTGAGTTGAGTTGGCAACTGTATGATTGAACAAATCTGATCGCTACGAGGTGCGAATGTAACCCTTAGTGGAAAGCAAGTGTCTCTGATGACTGATGAGCCCCAATCAGACAGGATGTATCGCCGTTGAATAGACATGTTCTATTAAAGCAGCTCCAGTGGCGTAGCCAGGACTTTCAGGTAGGGTGGGGGCACCAGGGCAGGCCCGCTGAGAGAAATTCGGGGCCCCTGTGCAGAAGTCGGCCCCTGACAAGTCTTAAAAATTTGCAACCGTGCCTTCTCATACGCCTCACCTGAACTTTGGAACTCGATCCCAGATTTCCTCCACAGACTTGAGCACTTTCAAACAATAAAATCTGAATCCTCATTTCCTATAATTCCTGCATTTTCTCCTCAAGTTTTCAGGTCTACGCTTAAATCCTTCCTTTTTCTTAAATCAATTCCTCCATAGCTGTAACAACCTAGCCTCACTGCTCTTTGGATGTTGACTATTGCCTGGCTGATCATATACATTCTTCATAGCTATTTTAAGAAAGGCTGAGCGCTAAGAATAAGCAGCTACTATTGTGCTGCTTTCCAAGGCGCTATAGAAATCCACGAGATTGTACTTACTTACTTACCTACTTATCCAGTATAATAAATTGTTTAAGTTTATTTTTGAATAAAGTTATATCTGGTAATTTTTCAGTTGAGTAGGAAGGCCATATTCCCTATGCGAGGGCCTTGTAATTTGATAGTAAAAATTCTTGTGTTTAAGTATGCAAATGCAGATGATCACTGATCCTAATGTTATGATTATGCTTGTTGAGAAGTATTTGTTTATATAAAATATTTTAGGTAAAAGATTATTTGAGTATTTGTACATACATCTGATATTTATAAATGTCAGTAATTGTTGATATATTTAAATTTATAAACAGCTTATTTGTCGTTTTGTGTTTGTTTTGACAAATTCTTCTTTATCTTCATCCTCATCCTCATCATGATCTTCATTAGCCGTTGATGTATAGAGCCGTGTCTGCAGTTGGTTGTCATTCTTTTCTGTTCATTGCTCTATGACTCGGATCTTGTAAACTGCTTCCACGCCATGCTGCAATATAATGAAGCCATTCCTTGTGTGGTCTTCCATTCTTAATGGCACCCTCCATTATTCCAATCCCACATTATGATCAGCATAATCATTGTTAACGGTGCATTCTTTGTCCGCTGATATAGGCCTATAACAGCATCTTTACAGTATGTTGCCATTCGTTTCTTTTAAATGCCCTGTCATTCAGATCGTCTAGATGGCTTCCATGCTATTTTTCAACAACATCACGTCATTTCTTGTGCAATCTTCCAATCTTATTGGCGTCCTCCAGTGTTTCAAACTTTAGAGCTTGGATTCTTCTGTCCTCTTTTATTCTGAATATGTGCCCAAGAATATGAGGTGGCTTTTTGTTTACTATTTGCAGGATGATTTCCTTCGGCCTACACTACAGTAATTCGTAATAGTCATTTGAGAAAACCTACTTGTTTGGTCGTCTCCTCAAGTTGTTTGGTCGTCTTCTCAAGTTGTTTGGAGGTCCCTTCAAGTTGTGTAACTCGTGAAGAAAGTTGATCGAGGAAGGAAGCTGATGCTGATGTCGTGAGAGTGTAAAGCGAAAATGTTCTGTGGAAAGGAGCTTCGAAACTCTGCATCCGAATTCGGTTGAAAGTCAATGTCTTCGATATCTTTGACCTGGTCAGACGCGCCACATTCAGACTCTTGGGAACCACTCTATCTCCCTCTATTTCCCATTGAGCTTCGTTCTTGGTCTCTTCATTCAGTTCGCGTAATTGGTCACTCAAAGATCGGTCTTTGGAGGAGCTGGTTTGCTTATTTTCTCTGCCCCATTTTGTTGTAAGGCCAAATTTGCTGACGTTGAAGCCAAACTCTCCATTTTTAGATTGTGAATTAGAGGAATCACGCTCACTTTCATTTTCTAAAATAATTCGGCTGCTGGAATCTGTTTTCTCTATTTTTAGAATTGACCCAATATCTTTTTTGATGACGTCTGGCTGAATGTCGGCTCCGATGTCGAAACCGTACTTGGATACTGAAGCCAAAACGGTGTCAATGGATACTTGTTCAAAGGCGCTGGTTGATATCTGAAATTATTTATATCTTTAAGAAGCTTTATTATTTTAAATAGGAAATAAAAATACAAATTAATCGGGCGAGTGTGGCAGTAAAGCGTTTTAAAACGCAATTCGGCAAAGTGTTTTAGTGAAGCGATTTCACATAATAAGATTGATGGCGTATGTTTATCTTGCAGTCATTTAACTTCAAATACGAGTAACTAGTTTTCATTAAACTAAAGAAAGAAACAATTGGCTGGAAACGGTAGAATTTTAGTTTCTCAAAGAAAAGTTCATATTTTTGAGCAAGTAATAAGAAGAGGCGTGTTGGAAAATCAGATAATAACCAAGAAAACGGCGTGACAAAGGGAATAAACAGGAATCGAAGACAACATTGAACTATTAAGAACAACGAGAAATAGACCACAGTGAATATTTATGGCGGCTGACAAAGCAATATATAATTAAGTAAAGTAAAGATTTCACCCGTAGGCTCAATGCCCGTAGGGTCCGGTGCTGATCCCCGTGTTTTGTAGCCAACAGCCCATAGGTGGCTGAGCCATACATCGGCGGACGGTGGCCAGTCTCTTCCGCAGAACCTATGGTTACTTTCGCAATGTTGCCATTGCTACTCATTTGATGTTACTACCGCCCTCTAGCGATTAAGGCTGAGTCGACCTTAGGGGCTCCTACGGGATTGAACCCGTGTCGTCGGCGTGCCTGCCCAGTGATATTACCACTCATCTATCTTCCCGCAGTATATACATACAGTATAGCACATGAAAACGAAGAAGGACTTGTATAATTCGATCATAAGTGACTAGCTCAAAATCTTTGTTATCCTGATAAAATAACCTGTTTGATGAGTTCATCAACGAATGCTTCCTTGAACTGAAATTCTGGCATCTGGTATTCTTCAACGATGTTCAAAGTGGAATACATTTCACTCGACAATGCAGACATTTGGTCTCTCGTCACATACACATCGTCCTTTCCATTGCTTCCTGCTGGTCCAAACAGTTTCTCCTCGAGTCCAATTTGCTGAAGTTGGTTGACACTGATTGTTAGTGTATTCGTCTTGATCACTTTTCCTCCACTTGACTGTAAGTTGCAGTCGAATTCCAAGTCAGCTACAGATTCTTTCAACTCTTCCTCAAAAAGTTGTCTTTCGTTACTTTTTATTGGAGCCATGAAATCCATTCTGAGAGGAAATTTTCTGAAGTCGGTGACCCTCCCTTTCAAGACGTATTTATTGAAGGCGTCATCGTACAGAATTGTAGAGCACTCGAATTGAGAAAGAATCAGGTTGACCACTTGATTATCAGAAATGTTGACTTTGTATTTGCTTCTTGCTGCGGCTGCTAATGCTCTCCCCATTGCATCAGTTTTCATTTCTAAATAAACACTGAATCCCCGGTTGTTGAAATGGAATAGCTTGACATCGCTTGAATTTCGTGGACTTGAACTCTTGATGAAATTTGGAAGCCCAACAGTGACCCAGAACAACTGAGAGATTTTGTCTCCAGAACTGTCCTGTAAGAACTTATCGTTGTTCACTGATCTATACGCTTCCAACTGAGCTGTTCCAGTAGCCGTCTCGATAGTCACCGTTATGTCAGGGAGATCAAAAGCAACATTCATAGGTGTGACCTGATTGTTGTCTCCTCCACCACTCGACGACTGGGCCGTCAGCATGCTTGAATCATTCGACACACGTTGAACGTCCACTGACACGGACACCACAGTGCTTTGAGAAATAATTTCTACTAGAAGGAAGCATTTCAGAACGTATGACAATCTGGATTTAGAAATGGCCATTTCTCTCTTTGTAAGTCTGCAAGGAAACAACTTTTGACTTACAAATGAAGCTGACTTATCAAAGGAGGCATATATGTGATTCTCACATGGGTGATGTTATGACAGCTACGCTGAGCAGATTTCTGTGTGCGAGGTAAAACCTCAAAACGAAGATATCAGAAGTAGAAGACTTCCATTCCCTTAGACTTTTTTCTTACGTAGACGTCTATAAAAGAGCTTACAAACCTTCACCTCGACAAGGTCTTTCCTGGTTCTAGAAAACAGGATCCAACATCGCTTACCCAAATGACAATCTGAAATTGTCACGAGATTGCAACCTATCAAAACCTCCACCTTCAAAAAAATCATGGACAATTTCCTATTTAAAGTGAAGCGCATAGTGTTTATGTAATCTCGTCACCATCATCATCATTCTTTTCCATGGGCGAAAAACTCGTTGATGTCCATTGCAATTTGATTTCGCCTACCTCCATTCGTCTCTGCCTCGTGTGGCTTTGTGAGCTTCATAATGTCCATAGCGAACCATTCTTTAATATTGTCTTTCCATTCTTTTCGTGGTCTTCCTCTGATGTTATCGCCTTCCATTACTCCATTATTTAGGCCTGATCTACCCCCTCCCCAATTTCTTTTGACAGGTAGGCAAGGTTATTTTTCCATTCTTCTCAGGATTCGATTTTTTTCGGAATAGGCTAACTGGTCTGTTTCAACAAAGAAGTCTATGTTATCGGAATGCATACAATGGGATTTAGCTGCACGTGAACCGACCTTTAGCAACACATTCGTTTTCTATTCATTAAATTGCTTCGAGCCTCGATCTGATCATACTGATTATTGATTTCCAGGAGAGCCTTTTTAACGTACAGTAATACAAAGTATGTGCAGTGACCATTTGAAAATGTGCTGTGTTAAATTGGCAATTTTCTGAGCTTTCTACCTTGTATAGCATTTTAGGACGACTTGTCCAGCAATACGCTGTAAATTCTTAGTGCTATCAAATCTAGAGTTAAATCACGACTTTCAGTTTCTTTCCGATAGTCTGTCTCGCTGCTCCCCACTCCCACTCCTGACTGATTTCTTGAATTGACCTTACCAGGCTGACCACTAAATTTCGGCTATCGCTAATCAAACTGTAAGTATAAGCAAATACTACGGTACTTATATTTTCAAAGCGCTATATATATACGAGAATTTGCTTACTTACTTACCTGCCTACTTACTTACTTACTTACTTATTACATGACCACTATCTTGTTTGCGCATGGCTAATCAGCGAATCGATTTCTGTGTATTGATGTATTGACTTCACTACAACCAGACGTCAAATAACAGCAGTTCTCCGTGAATTTCTCCAGCACTATCATCATGCCTCTTACTCTTACGTGAGGATCATTCCTTTCAGACGAACTCTCCTTCTGTTTCTCACTGCTACAGCTATGGACTTTTATAGTAGTTTCCAAAACAATGAACCCACTTGTGTCTTTCCGATAACTCTGCTGAACAGGCAGACCAGCCACACTTGAAGTATCTTCAAGACTTATCCCGTAAAATCGGCTCAACAAGCATCCAGCTGCCAAACCAGTTTTCTTGCGCTTCAACTCTACGATTCCATCGAGTGCTCCCGTCGAGAGACTCTTTAGTTCTGGGGCTATCATACTCTCAAAGCGTAGACTGTATTACTCAACGAGCAGATAATTAGTGACAGTACTTTTAGATTAGGCCTATAGCATTCGCCAGTGATAAATGATAATACAGTTTTCATTTTAACATCAGGCAATCAACACCTGGCAATCAGGACGCTTTGATAAGCTGTAATCAGGACGTTACGTCAAGCTGCGCCGATTTTAAAGTTTGGTTGGCTATAGCAGCGACGTCGTACATCTGCTGTGTAGCGTGACTCACAATGCAGACAAAAGAAAATTATTATACTAGATTATTATTATTATTGACTGCCCTTTGAATAAGCTTCTCTGAATTAGGCCAATGTGCTGTTGTATTGTCTAAAATTTCTCTACATCTTTCAATAGTTTTGAAACTCATTTCCAACTCCAAAAACATCAGAGAGCCTAACAACCGGACGAGTTTATCATAGAATTAACAGCTAACATGAAGACGTGAATGATATTGGAATCAATGATGATGCTATAGCAGATATCTCCCCTCAGTGTTTATTCTAGACACCTTGACATTGGGGGGAATTTGAAATGTTTGGGGGACAAGGTTTGTCTCTCCAAAACCTTGACAAGTAAAACAAAGGTCATCGTGTCATCCTTCCCCTTCCTCATATTGCTTCTCGAATGCCCTGACAAGCAAACATTATGGTCATCCTTATATTTTCCACTCTCCAAAAAACAAAAAACCTCGTCACACTTTTGGGGGAGAATTTTCCATCCCCAAGCCAAAATATAAAAAAATGGGAGGAATTCTTAAACTGGGGGGGGGGAATTCCCCAGAGAAGGCCTAGAATAAACACTGTCTCCCTATTCTGAACTAAAGTCCTTCGCGTTTCGAAGAAAGACAGTTAAGCCTATTTGAATGTCTAACATTTCTATCATGAAATATTTTTAATCTATTAGATTGACAGCTTGATAGTATCTCCAAAATATGCTTCGTAGCTTGAGTACACTTGAAAAGAAAGAAATCATTCAGTGATGCTGCATACAGTACTACTGCATAAAATACACCAAACGTTGAAATTTATGCAAATCGTTAGAGCCGATGAGAAAGCGACCCGTGTCTATAACAGCTGGTATTTAGGCCTATTATGATTTTATTGCAGTTAAATATATCTCTTGGTTTCTGGTACCTGGCTCACTTCAACAAAATTCGTGTTCAAACACACAAACGCAAAGTAACTAAATATTTGCACAGCGCCTCATCTGAAGAATTAGAAACGCCCTCGCGACGTTTGCTGTATACCAATAAAGAGAATAGTTTTTAAAGTAGTTTCAAAAAGATGGCCATAAGTCAGCAGTTGCTAAATTGCGTATAGAGGACGTGACCAATTGTCTCGAAACCTTGCTTCAGGAATAAAAAGGTTCGTGCTTGGAGTACAATTAGGAGACTTCGAGTTGTGGACCGAAGACATGGCCGACCAGGGTAAAGGGTAGAGCTAAGAGGGTGGAGTTGCTTTGACAGATATGATGGAACGGCGCCAATAAGAAAGCGTACAACCGCTCTCAATACACGAAACTTAACTCGGGCAGCATAAGGCAACCAATGTAGAATAGACTTCATATAATGACTAATGTGATCAATTTTCGATTATGATCCTCATCTGCATTAGATCTTACAGAGTTACACTCTGTCATACTACAAAGTTCTGCGTAGTCGTGCTTTCTTAGTGGCCGCCTCCAAATTCAAGAAAACATTGTCTCTGTCTAGAGTTTGCATACTGCAAATTCTACTCCAAATTTTAGAATAACTTAGCATGATTTAAAGTGGCTTGGGAGGCATTACTGTCTGTGTGAATTTCACTAGGGGCGCTAACGGGGTTTGAACCCGCTCCGTGAGCCTGCCGCTCCAGCGCGTTACCCACTCTGCCATCTTCCGCCCCCCCATAAGATTAAAACCCCATTTCACCTAGCTTTTCCATCATAGACAGTCATTTGGTTGTACGAACGGACAGTGGCGTAGCGTGACTTTTGGGGGACCCGGGGGCATCCTTGTCATCCTTGATATGGGGTTCCTAGTGGCTGACGAGCAAAAAAAGGTCGTCGGTCGTCCACGTTTATAGCGTTGGCGAGCAAAATAAAGTTCGTCACATCGTTTATAATGTTGATGAGCAAAAAACACTCTTCGGAGGGCCCCTCTCCCGGGTCCCGGGGGGCTTTCTCCACAGTGCCCCCCACGTTACGCCACTGCGATCTGATATCCTGGATTTGACCTGGAACTTTTGTGATTGTGATTTGATGTGTCATGTGGTGATGTTTTATGAAGTGGCGCTATAGAAATTTAAGATTATAATAAGCTTATATTAGATTATATTTTAGGTATCTATGTGGATCTCTCTGTAATTTTGCCTAACTGCACTGAACTTACTGTACACAACCCACATTTCAAACAAACACGTGTATGTAGAATGCATCAAACATGATTTAATGGATCCATTCATTTTGCTAAACATTGTATCAACAAACTTCCAATTGAAAATCACTGTTCAAGATAAATAATGGCGAAAACACTTAAAAGCTGTCCTTTTAACACACATATATCTTTCAGAAAACTGGAATTTATTGCAACATTCAAAACGCCTTTAAGTGCCTGTAAGTATAAATGGCACGCATTTGAAGTCAACTCTTATAAGGCTGTTTGATATTTTATAGCCTCAGCATAACCATAAGACCGACAATCACAGCGGTTTAATGCCTCATAAAATTTACACATGGCAAATAAATTCCGTTGGCTGTTTTTAGAAACTCCTAAAGACGCACTTATTTAACATTTCTTATAAGTGACTCCTTTGTAAAGCACTCTTCACTTTAGCTCCAGTTATGTTACTGCGCTATATAAATTGTCGCAGATAATAATAATAATAATAATAATAATAATAATAATAATAATCACCAGCAGGATAGAGCCATCTTTGCTTAGACGTCACGTAATCTGCCTTTGGCGACCGTATTTCGCAATCGTGTGCATGTTTTACAAATAGCTGAATCAAATGCATAAGCAAACACATCTTTAAAACTGCTTAGGACTTGCCCAATGCAGTGAATCCGTGACCTGTTCTTTTTTCACTACAGCATAAGCTCGCCACTTACACTGTAGATTGCTTCCATGCATAAGATTTTCTATTGATAGCTAAACTTGTGGAGTTGTAATTGATCTGTTATTAAACGATTTGTTGACGCCATCAGCGATTTCAAATTGTTGATGTTTTTTTTTATTAAATTTTGCAAGAATAGTCAATAATAATTATAATTATCAATTTCTATCTACAGGGTTCGAAATAGAGCAACTCCCAGCCATTTCATACTACGCACTAACGCCATTGACTGTACGAGAACGAGGGACATCAACTAAATGAAAGTCCTGTCGAATATCTTGCCTAGTAGTACTCTCGAGGGAAACGCCGCGTATTAAGATATCTGGCAAATTATACAACAGGTTTTATATACAACAAAAACAAGTTTTATTGTTATTGTTATTGTTATTGGTCATGACAATTTATATAGCGCCGTAACATAGCAAGGGCCAAAGTCAAGGGTGCTTTGCAATAAACGTGGAAACGAGATGTTGAATAGGTGCGTCTTTAACTTGTTCGCAAACTCTCCGAAGGAAGTCACGGACGACACGCAGTCCGGCAGTGAATTCCACAGGAGAGGATTTCCGCGCGAGAAAGAGCGTTCTCCAAACTTGACGGTCTTCGACGGAGGTGGAACATAAAGTTGGATTCGAGTTCTGGAACGAAGGTTGAGTCGTTGATCTGTCCATGCCGGTCTTCGAACGAGCGTCGTAAGATATTCCGGGCAGAATGGGTCGTGTAGAGCCCGAAACGTTAACCAGCAGCACTTGAACACGATTCGCTCCGGGACACGTAGCCAGTGCAACTTGTCCCGGAGTAGTGAGGTCACGTGATCGTGCCACCGCACCCTGAAGATCACCCGAGCGGAGGCATTGAGGATTGATTGGAGCCGAGCGAGCTGACGATCAGGAAGGCCCAGCAGTGTCCCGTTGCAGTAGTCGATTCGTGTTACGACGAAGGCGCAAGCCAGTTGTATGGCGGCCGCCGTCGAGATGAATCGACGTACCTCTCTGATCGTTCGGAGTTGCCGGAAGCACGCTCGTGTCACGTTCTCGACATGGCCCACGAACGACAGCGTCTCATCTAAAAGTACTCCGAGCAGACGCACCTCTGTCGACGGTTGGATGTCGGCTTCGTCAAGGTGAAGCTCAGTACGAGGGATCAGATGTTTCTTCCTCGGTGTACTGAACCAGATCAGCTCTGTCTTCCTGGGGTTCAGGGCCAGGCGATTGATGGCGGCCCAACGCGCGATCTCACATATGCAGTCTTTAAGACGCTTCAAGAGAAGATCGGTCTCCGACGGCAGACAGGAGGAATATACCTGTCCATCATCGGCATACGCGTGCCAGGATAAACCGAACGATTCGACGATCCGCCCGACATCCGCCACGTAGAGCACGAATAGGAGTGGGCCGAGGGCTGACCCCTGCGGCACGCCGCTGAGTACACTGCGGTGAGACTGACAAGGAACCGTCCCTGGACACTGACTGTGTGCGGTCCGCAAGATAGTCCTTCAGCCACGCCAAAGCTGGACCCGTGACCCCGAAGGTAAGTTCAAGACAACGAGCAAGCAGAGGGCGAGCTCGGTGGCTGTTGTGTTGGGATCGACCGGTTGGCAGAGAGGAGATCGTTCCACACGCTCGACAAATGCCTTGAGACTGAAATTCTTCCAGGTCCTTCGACACAACTTTGTATAAGGCGGTCGAGGGCGGGCGACCGGTATAGTCCAGTGGATGAGGTGATGGTCGGATAACCCGGACTCAACAACGGTTACGTCGGTCGGGGCTCCGTCGTCCGCAGCCATCACGACGTCGAGCAAGCCTCCCTGGTCATGGGTCGGCTCACTAACATACTGTCGCAGCTTATGTGCCTTTATAAGTTCATCCAACCTCTGACTGTGTTGCTATCGGTGGGTCGTTCGAGATGGATGTTGATATCTCCGACGATCCATATCGCTGCATTAAAGGTCGCCAGCGACTCTAGCAGAGAGGACAACTCAGCGAAAAATAAATCACTGACACTCTGAGAGTCGGGACGGTAGACGGTTGCAATGATGAACGGCGCGTTCACACTACGGATCCAACAGCAAAGATGCTCAAAAGTCCTTAGCGTAAGGCCAGTATCGATCCGTGCAACGCTGATCCCAGGCTTGATGATGACCGCAAACTAGTATGAAGCATAGGCGTCGGTCCTGTGAGGGTCCTGGGGTTCGGACCCTCACTAAAATTTGGTTGTGAGGGTCCACAATGCATTGGATCCTCACGAAACTCTGAATAAATCTATATTGTACCGTTGTACGACTATTTAATAAATTGATGTGCTGGATAGTTAAAACACGTAGATATTATCAGCAAATGGTATTTTGGAACATTAATAAGTAATACACTGTAAGAATTATGCTAAAAGGGTTAGGGTTAGGGTTAAGGTTAGGGTTATGGTTATGGTTATGGTTAGGCACAACAACGGATGGACCCTCACAACTTTTACTACAGATTGACGCCACTGGTATGAAGGCACTGATTTTTTTGACAGCGAACTTGATAACGATGACCAGCCTTTGGTCACTACCCGGTATCTATTTTATCGAAGCACGCAGGCCAGGGGTTTCAGACAGTTGAGTCAAGTGTCCAAAATACGTATGATCTATGTCAAAATTGCTTTGAGACTTTTAGCACAGAATTCAAGTGCAAGATGTGGTTACGAAAACGGTGATAACAGCTTTAATAACCAATGCCATAGGGTCGATAGTCTTCGTCGTTTTCGTAACCTCAACTGTGCAAATTGTGGTTTTGAAATTGATGATAACAGCTTTAATAACCAATGCCATAGGGTCGATAGTCTTCGTCGTTTTCATAACCTCAACTGTGCAAATTGTGGTTGTGAAATTGATGATAACAGCTTTAATAACCAATGCCATAGGGTCGATAGTCTTCGTCGTTTTCATAACCTCAACTGTGCAAATGTGGTTTTGAAATCGATAAAAACAGCTTCAATGAACAGGTTGCCCTGCTACCAGTGTTTGGAACAATAGTTGATTAGACTATTTAAATACTATTGCAAATAGTTGAGCTTAAACACTATTTAAAATAGTTTTCCAATAGCCAATAGTTTGCAACTATTTAAATAGTATTTAAATACTATTTAATTTTTCAATGTCAAAATGAAAACTGTATTATCATTTATCACTGGCGAATGTTATAATCTAAAAGCACTGTCACTAGTTATCTGCACGATCACATTGATCAGTAATACAGTCACCTGTTACTAGGCTGTTAGGTTATTCACCAAAAGTCTTGATTAATCTTGAGGAGCAGCAGTTTCTCAAATGTTTTGTCACTTAAGCGATTTCTACGCTTTGAGATGATAACATAGCCTAATACAACTATTTAAAATCAAGTATTTATAAATAGTGCTAAACTATTTATAAATACTATTTAAATAGGTAAGTTCGCTAACTATTTAAAATAGTCGCTTAAATAGTTCAAAACTATTTAAATAGTATTTAAATAGTATTGACTATTTCAATAGTCACAACACTGCCTGCTACAGTAGTCTATGTCCTTTTAATGGACTTTAAAACATCTCAATGGTGCAAGTTGCGGTTATGAAAACGAAAAAATTGCAATAAGTGCATCTGAATTGAATTTCCAGCGCTACTATCGACCCGGGCGTTTGGGCGGCTCAAATTTAGCGTAGTGTTTTCGAAAAATCGCCTGGTTATATATTGTCAACTGGTTTTATGATGTACAAACTTGCTTATAAAGCCTGCGACACTATGATTATTAGTGCAGGCGGCTTCTTGTTCATATACGAAACTTATACAAGCAGCCACAGTCTAGTTATTTTTATAATATACTGCGGATCAGACAGATTTTATAAACAACAATTGCTACGAATAATAAGCGCATAGAGTAATTTGTCGGCACTATGGCTTCACGGAGAACCGTCGGCCCTCGGGCTACAAAAAGATTTATCGACTCGTCAGACAAAGCGTGTATTACCGCTCAAAATCTGGACGAAATCGATTTTGGACGTATAGTGACCAAATTCGAAACCTTTAAAGACGCTAAAAGATATCTGGCTCAGGATCTGAAAAATAATAAAAATTTCCGTATGCACTGGGAGTCAGCAATTACGGAATTTGGCCAGATGTTTAGAAAGAAACCAATCAGCGATGAAGATTTTATGAAAGTCGGCATTATCGCTTACAGTTTAGAAGATGAAAACAGTGAAATACAGCAGTACTCAGCACTGAATGAGCAGAGCAAAAAGATCGGAAGGTCTACAGAAAGTTGGAAGCAGTTTGCATACAAAGGGTGGTATGCCATTTTGGCATATGCTTTGACCGAGCTACCAACCAGTCCGGATGACACTGAGGAGGGAGCTCCGATAAAATGCTACCGTGGTGTCACTAAGCAATTTAAGTTTAGAGAAAATGATTCTCTGGTTTTCAACACTTTCACTTCGACATCTAGAAATAAGGAAAAGGCTAGGGATTTCGCAAGTAGAGGAGGAACTTTGTTCACATTCGACTGTATACCGTATAACTCACTTGGCATTCAGAATTATTCGGTGAGTCCAACGGAACAAGAGGTTCTTCTCTTGCCCTGGAGTGCATTCCAAGTAGGTGAAGTGAACCGTGAGAGTGGCTCATTAACAGTGGTCAAACTGATATCACAACAGTTGGAAGATGATTAAGATGATGAAGATGACGAAGAAGATGATGAAAAAGATGCAGCTGATTAAAAACGAACTGCCGAAACATAAAATTATTGGAGCTGAGACTTTCTTTTATTATGGACACAATATCACTACATTGAAATCGGATCTACAAACCAACAGTAAACTGATCATATGCAACGCCTATTTGCTGTGCTAATTGACTCACAATTGAATTCTTTCCGCACTTTTAATTCTCCGGAAAACTCAAGATGGGATTCAAGATTTCTGACTCAAAGAGTGGGTTAATTTTGCTCATGTCAAGAATTAATTTTTGCCATGATTTTTTTGAAAAGCGAATATGATGCGGAATTATTTGACTCCCTTCTATAAGGGCTCTATACAGCACTAACATTATTAGGGTGACAACTTCTATAGCGCTACCTTAAAGCTCAGGCAGTAGACGAGAGCACTTTACAGAAAAGTTCCATAAGATGTACTAAAAGGTGTGTTTTCAGTTTTAGCATTAACATTAGTAAGGGAATTGTATGCTTTTGCGTTTGACTTTCGCTTTGAAATTCTAGCTGAATAGTAATAAATATGCAAGACTTTATTTTATAATATTTATGCTAATCAATATATTTAACCATTGTAATTAAAACGCTAACTAGTATTCGTATTGCTTAATTAATTAGGACTGTCTTCTAAATATAGCCTATCAATGGAGTATTTACTCAAGTGCATTCTAACATCGCTTTGATCGCTTATATAAAGGATTTTCTTTTACGTTTGTGCATAAAGATGGCTATGTGAAGTTTTTTCTATTTATTCTAATAATAATAATAATAATAATAATAATAATAATAATAATTATTATTATTATTATTATTATTATACTTCTACTAAGGGGCTGTCCATTAATTACGTCAACAATTTAGGGGAGAGGGGTTTGGAAAAGTTTGACAGTTGTTGACAGGGGAGGGGGTCAAGAGAAGTTGACGTCAACAATTTCACTTTTTAAATAATCAAAAATAGGAAATTTCATTTAATACTACTTATTACAATGGAAAAAAGCATTAGAAAAAGCTAATCACCACCACATTTTGACACTCGATGAGGAAAAAGGGAAGAAATGATCATCACCACAAAAATAATAACCTTGTCATTGGGACGTGTCATTGATCTTGGGGGTCAAGAGTTGTTAACGTAATTAGGGGTTAAGTGAAAGTTGACAGTTGTTGACAAGGGGGAGGGGGTCAAAAATTGCCCAAAAATTGTTGACATAATTAATGGACAGCCCCTAATAAGAATATAGTGCTACTGCTACTACTAATAATAACGGGATTCAAAATGATTCTTTAAGAGCTTTTCTGTGTAAGAACCACTGAACCAAGTCTCTTGCATCCGATTATTATGCTATTTTGTACTAAAATAAGCAGAAGAAGCTGAGAACAAACTTGCTACAGCTCTATTCTGTGTATTGTCTAATCATTGCTAGCACATTTGTTAAATGATTTAATCGTAGCCTGAATACTTAAAAGCTTTTTTGATTGGCTAAATCTGTGATTTACTCCTGTAATTACAATAAAGTTGTAGAAAACTATTTAATTAGGTGTACAGTAATTTGCCGTGGGAGCACTTCTGAGTGATTTTTCAAAAGAGGCGCTATACAAATATTTTGTTACATTACATGACATTACAAAAATATCATTTACAACTTATGATAATGTTTTTGGTGACTGGTGAAACTGCAATATTGTTAGAGTCGTTACGTCTTACATCTGTGATATTCAACAAAACATGAAACTCACGAAACCGTTTAGCAACTTCTGCAATAGAAGTCAACAGGGATATTTTTACACCCCCTAACATCTTCCCAATACCTCCAATTTGAGGTCGACACCCCCAAAATTTGGTCTTGTGACAATGGTATGTCTATGCATACAAAATGCATACTAATTAGCTCCGGACACCCCTCCCCCAATTTGAGGTCGACACCCTCCCCCCCTCAAATTCACTATCCTAGAAATATCCCTGGAAGTCAAGCACTTTATCTGAATGAATGTTACACTTTAGAATTGGCGACATATCTCTGATCTCATCTTGCATAAACTGATTTTTCATTTAAACGATTTTGTGGCTTTATACAAGTTTTCGGCTTCTGTGCGTCTTAGAACATCATAGACAGCAATGTTCACGGCAGTTCAAACATCTCGTTGCAGCTACGGCGACAACACATCGTGATACATACAATGCAAAGCTTAAACTTATTTCTGAAAACTGTAGCCTTGGTCATTTCCATAAGACTTTCAATAAAGAATTTTTTGATAGAGCGATAATATCAAATGGACACATTATTATTGCCGAAACTGTGAACAGCTAACATTAGTTTCACGACACCCTTGCTCATTTACTGTTGAGTGCATCACATAGGCCTACGTAAAAAGCATCTGGTCACATATTTAAAATCCAACAAACTTCTTCCCAGGAATCAGTCTGCATGGGCGTATTAAGAAAGGACGAAAGGGGTATGCTTAAAATTTAAGAAGTTCGAAAAATAATACCACGTGATTGCCTCAATTTTGCTCCATAATTGTTTAACAGACGAAGTCTGATTGTAATTTTTAACGACGCAGTAACGAAACATTTTATTACGTCTAATTATGGAGCGCATACTTTCTTAAAGTTTCCTTCACTTTACTACATTTTTACTAATTGCACAAATTAAGTTATGAAGCAAATATCCCCTAAAACAAATTTTAAAATATTTTGCGGTGCAACCTAAGGGAATGACCAAAGACCAAAGGCCAAAGACCAAAGGGCTATGCTATGGATCAGTAGCATACCCCCTAAATACGCCACTGTCAGTCTGCTTATAACTAGGGACACTCAACGGAAACTGCCTTAAATGGACAGGTTGCTCTACTACAGTATGTCCTTTTAACGGGTGCGAAAACGTCTTAACCCCTTAACTGGGGATCCCGGATATATCCGTCCATTTTACATTGAGTTACAGTTAAATACACGGTTAAGGGGTTAAGAAGGCAAGCTGTGGTTATGAAAGCGATAAAATGCAATACGTGGACTTTCCAGCAATACTATCGACCCAGAAGTTAGGGCGGCTCAAAACTGCGCAATGTTTTCCAAAAATCGTCTGGTTTATATGTTGTCGTTGGTTTCATGATGTACAAAATTGCTTATAAAGCTGGAGGCCCCATGGTGACGCAGGCGGCTTCCTTAACACATATGGCGAATTGGCGATATCTGGATTGCTTGTTTAAGACGATCCTTATGAACGACTTTCTCTGTTGTTCGAATAGTAATTTGCATAATCCTGCAATATGTAACTTATAATATTGTTATCCCTCGCTTTTCAAAAATGAATAACAACAATAAATAAATATCCCCTGTTTTGAAAAATATATAACAACAGTAATAATAATAAATTACTAAAAACTGATTTCAAGTCGTCTACTAGGATTTCTCCTGTGTTGAAAATCACTGTTGCTCACACGCCTCACCTCTATTCCAACTTCCTTTTGTACAGGGTGGTGCAAAAAACCGGACTAGTCACATTTAGGTCTGGCATTTAATATAGCATTGAATGAACTGTAAAATTTCAGGATTTTCTTATTGCGTAAGAAATTTCAGTCAACGTGATGTTCAATATGTCCTCCGTTTGCTGCGATAACCAATGATAATCGTTTGCGAAACTGTCCAATAGCCCGGTTGATGGTGTCCTGACTGATTTCGTCCCAGCATGCTGTCGGAATTTCTTTCAAATGTTTAATAGCGCAAATTCTCTGCCTGTTGACAAGCTGCTGAAGCACTCCTCAGACTGGATAAACTACGGGATTCAAATCCGGACTGTTCGCGGCCAATTTTTTGGTCCAAAGAAGTCTGGTACGTGAGCAGTGAGAAAGGCAACTGTTTTTCGTGAACGATGAGCAAGCAGGTGCTCCATCCTGCTGAAAAGTGAAATTGTCACCAGAGTTAGCTAACCAGACCTAAATGTGTCTAGTCCGGGTTTTTTTTTTGCGCCACCCTGTAGTGTAGACCTACTACACAGTGATTAAATTATGCTAGTATTGAAATTGGTTATCCAATGGTGAACTATTTCAGCAGCTCAATTAAACCGATCGTTCCCGAGCTTTAAATGGGTGTTCTAAGTCTGTAGGCGTCGCACTGCGAGTACCCGGACAGCGCATAGTGAGTCACTGCTATTGTATTCCTCTTCCGTCCACCGTATGATATTCCGTAGGGACAAGGGATACCGGATACGAGGTGCCTGATGAAGTCCCCGCTCGGCGAAAACATGGAAATCCGTCCGTTTTGCGAATCCGCGACGACGATATTGTCCGCCGGGGTGACGCAGACCCCCTTCGGCCACGACAGGAGACCGTCGGCGGCCCCGCGTCCTCCGGAAATCTTCGCCAGGAACCTTCCGGACTCGTCGAAGACCTTGACGCAGTGGTTTGCCGAATCGGAAATCACGATCCTGTCGCGGCCGTCGACGGCCAGATAGTCGGCCATGCAGATGTTATGGTCGCCGGCGCCGTACGACCCGAATTCCGTGATCCGGGCCCCGTCGGGGGTGTAGACCCCGACGCAACAGTGCACCCTGTCCGAAACGACGATGTTACCGTTGCGCAGGACCCCCAGGCCGCCCACCCAGGCGAAGAAGCCCGGCTCCCACTGGGTGACCAGTTCCCCCGTCTCGGGGTCGATGAACAGGACGGTCTTCTGGCGTCGATCGGCGCAGACGATGCAACCGGAAATGGACTGGAAACCGGAAACGTCGGCCAGGATGACGGAGAACGGCTTGAGCTTCTCCGAGGTCAGGGTCGTGACCCCGTTTTCGTCGACCTGTTCGAGGTTTCCGAGTCCGTAGTTGGCGACGATGCCCCTGTCGTCCTCCGTGAGGGCGATCGACGTCGGCTTCTGGTCTGCCCGGCTCTCGATCCGCCATAGAAGATCCGTCTCCTTCGACATCTCGTCCGGAATGCCTTCTTCTTCTTCTCTATCCGTTGTTGATCCAATCCTCATCTGAAAACGAAATGCATAAATCAATTCCAATCAATCATTCAATCAAGGAGTATTTCAATCAATCGTATAATCAATGAACCGTGTATTGTAACACTATCAACCAAAATAAAATTTAATAAACGCTCAAAGGGTGCCGTAAATAATAAGTATGTGGGTAAGTAAAATTTCGTATATTTATATAGCGCTTTGGAAAGCAGCACAACATTAGCTGCTTATTCTTAGGCGCTCGGCCTTTCTTAAAATAACCATGGGAAATATGAAATAATGAAAGATCGGCCAAGCAATAGTCAATTTTATATACATGTATATATATATATATATATATATATATATATGACATTGACAGTACTATATGACAGTACTATCATATACAGTATATATATATGACATTGTCATAAATATATATTTATATATATATGTCTAATATTGTCTATATATGTGTATATAGGGCCTATATATGACATTGTTTCCATTCATTTCTGAGTCAAATAGTGAAAACAATTTGAAAATTGGTCCACACTTGCCAAAGTTATGGACAAATATACAGTGACATGCTTTTTTATTGGATCAGAGTGTATATTATGATAAACTACGTCTTGACGAAAGTGTTACAGGAAGAAAGACTTATCTTTAGGCAGTCATCAATCAATTTTTATCTGTAGTAAACAATATGTAAAGTAAAGTAAAGTTCCTCCAGAGCCCTGTTGGTTCCTGCAAACCGCAAGACTCATGGGGCTGCGCTGATCTCCGTTTTAAGGCCCTCAGCCAGGCGACTGGTGCATGTCATATGATACGGGCCAGTGTGTCTCATGCAATGCGACTGTTCACTCTGCGGATTAATCCGCCGCTCAGTTGCCACCGCCATCTGGCGATCGAAGGCTGAGTTAACCTTACGGGCAAGCAAAATTAGAGGCCTTGCGAGATGATCCATGGATCTCTGAGGATATTTGATTGGTCAGTGACCCAATTACGAAACATTTCACGACAGAAACTACATCTCAGTCTCAGATGCTATTCAAAAGTATCATTGGATCAATAATACAAAATAGGACTAATAATAGGGCCCAGCTAGTTTTAATGATATCATATCTTGATTATCATCGAGATGTCTAGTATTATACGAAATGTCTAGATCAGTGGCGGCTCCAGGATTTGGCAAGTGGGAGGGGGGCGTTGAGGTGGCCATTTCTAATCATGGGGCCAACTATTTATTGTTAGGTATGTAGTATTAAGTATAAGGTCCAACAGGGAGGCCACTCGGGGGGCAGGCACTCAATAGGGGGAACGGGCTCCCTCGGGCCCCCCTGTGGAGCCGCCACTGGTCTAGATTAACTTCTGCCGTCTTTTTTACTTATTTGCTTCCTTTACTTTATTAATTTCGTACATATTTACACGTTTATTTACTGTTCTCATCAGGGCGCGATTTGCGGGGGGGGAAGGGGGAATCTTCCCCCACTGCCAAACCGCACCCCCTACTGCTATATCCCCACCACTACATCCCCACTGCTACATTTCCCAACAACTACATCCCCCAAGCTCGACATATCCCCCACTGCTCCAGGTCACAAATCGCACCCTGGTTCTGACGATGTCAAAGCAGCACTGAATAGCAATATTGACATTAGGGTATCTTTTTTTTACATCGAACGCCATTTCAATCATGTTTCTTCCTATAAATGATGACACCAACAAGTACAATAACTAAACGAACTGAAGTTTCTTCAGTTTTTAAAAGCACTATCAAGCGATAAACATGAGATATCCGCGGGGAGTAGTCTCCCCTCCCTCTCCCGCGCCTCCCCGGCGAGGTTACGAGGGGGTGCAAGAAAGGTGGCCATACGAAGGTTAAGAATAGATTGGACATTAAGCCCAGAATTTTGATTTTCGTAAATTTATTGCGTCTCCAGATTCTTACCCCGTTCACCTGTTGAGGCGACGCTGCGTCCAGGTACACCGGACCGTCGATTATGTCAATTCTTTTCCGTTCACCGTCATCGTTCTTGTTCCGGTTCTCGTTTGCACAGACGTCATTTCCGGTTTCGTCTTCGTCGTCAATGGAAACGACCGAAGGAAATACGAACACCGATTCGCCGAGCTTCTTCCGGCTGAAGCCCTGGTCCTCACTTCCGGTCCAGATGTCCGGAGGAGCCGGACTAACCGGATCAAGGATCAAGGCTGAATCCGGAATGTCGAATTCCGTCTGTGGTAGAATGCCGCCCAAGGATACCTTCACGATGGACCGGAACCTCGGAGGAGTCTTTGAAACCGGAACTGGATCACTTCCGGTATCTTGTTCCGAGTTCCGGTTCTCCGTTTCCTCTTTGTCGTCGCTGAAGGTGACTCGCTTTTTCGACCCGGAGTGACGTCTCGTGACATCCGTTTGATCCACTTCCGGTTTCTCGTCCATTATGGTCGCTGAATCTAAGGCGAATTCGGCAACGCCCCCTGGTGGGACTGGGCTGAGAACCCGACACGTCCGGACGGGACACGGAAGTGCTCCAATGCGCATGACGGAAGTTCGCTGTCTGTCGTCATAGTAACCGGCTATGCACGTCAGGCAGAATGCGTGACCGCATTCCGGAAGGATCCTCTGGTTGAACGGAGACCGGAAGCACAGATAACAGATCCGGAAGCGGTCCATGTCCGCTCAAAACCGTTCTTGATCCTGTTCTTGCTTTACGTATCCTTATTGAATTTAATTTCCTAATCGTTTGAGATTTTGCCAATCGAGGTTTACGCGATCATAGTTCTGACGCAAGATTCATCTTGACCTTCGACCTTTGAACTTGTCAGTATCTTGTCGTTGTGCTAGACTTGAGACCTAACAGAGATAGTACCTTGAAGCGATCAATTCTAAAACGTTCGAATAATTTCCGAAATAACTTCATCATTTCTCAAATATCTTACCAACCAGTGTTTTAAACAGGCCTGTTAGGAGGGGAGATCCCCCCTCCGAAACCTCAAAATCCCCCCAACACCCCAACCCCAAAATCCCAGCACTTACACAAATTTTGCATTGAACTGTGTCTTTTCCCCTCCAACCAAGTCGATTCCCCCCCCCCTTCCCGAAAGCCTCAATTTTCCCCCAAGGCCTGGAGTCTGGATAAAATACTGTTACCAGCTGTAAATACATGAGCTTTTATTTAAAAGCGAATCTCTGGATTTGTATGATATACTGCTCAATGTTATATATATATCCTATCATTGTTGTAGAGAGAAATAAATAAGTGATTGATTGACTCAACTTCACGAATACCCTGAAAAGCAAAAAAGGTCATCATCCGTAGCGGATCATCCTACCTTAAACCAATTTTGGCGCCCCCACCTCGGCACCCGGAGACATCTGTACCCCCCTGCACCAGTGGCGGCTCCAGGATTTGGCAAGTGGGGGCGTTGGGGGGTGGCAACTTCTAATCATGGGGGGCCAACCATTTGTTGTTATGTATGTAGTATTAAGTATAGGGTCCCAACAGGAGGGCCACTGGGGGCAGGCACTCAATTGGGGGCACGGGCCCCCCGGCCCCCTGTGGAGCCGCCACTGCCCTACACCCCCTAGATCCGCCTCTGCTTGACATCAAATTTAGAAACAAAAGAGATGTGATTAAAATTTAACATAGAAAGTAATTAGTTTATCAACTACATCTGTTATATTTGAATCTACCAAGAAAAACACAATTTGCAGTATACAATGCCGAAACAGCACACATATTACATTTCAGTTCTTCTTAATTCTGTACTACAATGACTACGCACACATCAAACTACCACATAAATGCCTAATCTAATGTCCCATTGTGCCTAAGTTATAAGCTATAATAATATTAAGTTTAAGTAGTCGTGTCTCGTCTAATAATTTCTAGATGAAGAAGACACCGCTAAGGACAACAACACAGAGAAACAAAGAGACAACATCTGAATACGATGACATAATTTCGTGCTTTTAGTATCAAAGTCTGAACTGGACAGATGTAAAAACGTCAATTATCCAGAATGACACACACAACGTTTCACGACTGCTTAGAACATCACGCTATGGCAATCGTTTGTTCAACTTGTTGTTGTATTCGCCTGTGTCCCCTCTTTCTTTGCATGTCTATCTCCGTTTAATGTGTCTTCTTTTTTCGCTAGCGAACAAACAGGCCCGTGGGTCTATGTCTGTGTTGTTGACTTCATATGGTTTTATTTGTGTCGTTGTTGCCGCTGTAGAATTGAATGCGTTGCTTGTTTTATGTGTTCATAGTTTTTTTGAAGTTAGTCTGAGATCTGGTTTTATAACATGGGGTGCGTTTTGCGTTTGCCAACGGGTTATATCAGTGGCGGTTCCAGGATTTATTGGTGGGGGAATGAATGAATTCGTGGAAAGTTGGTGGGGTACGAAAATAGAAGGTAAAAATCACTAAAATTTGCCGGAAAAAGTTGGAAAAAGGGATTTTTCATCGTCATCATGGTCGAACACTGCAACCAAGCATCGTGGAAGTCATCAGAAAGAGAAGGATGAAATGGACTGGACGCATACTCAGAATGGAAGAAATAAGAAACCCAAAACGAATTTTCAACTACAAACCAGAGAGAAGAAGATCTAAAGGAAGACCAAAAAGACGATGGGTGGACGGATTGGAAGAGGATCTGCTCGTGGCAGGACTGAATCTTAATGGAAAAATTGACGGAAGACATCGAATGACTTTGGAGGAAATAGCAAAGGACAGAGAACTTTGGAGAGATGTCATAAAGAAGTCAATAGCTGGACACAGCTGGAGGATGGAGACCTGATCTGACCTGAGTTCTTCCATTCTTTCTAATTGTCATTCGCTGATGTTTCAACTTAGCTAAGTCCCTAAAACTCAGCGGCTGCTACTTCACCAACAAATAGTCGTCCTATTTTCACCTGCAACTCTCTGATTTGAACTTTATCTGACCTACGTATATTTGCCACGAAATAGAACTACGTGTTGTGCTCTTCATCCAGACAGTGCGCTATAGAAGTCCTTAACTGGCCACATTTACTTGCATTCTGTTACAACAGGTAATAGTTCTTAGATGATGACATGCTGATATGCTAGAGTTACAAGCGAGTGAGGCCATTCTTGTATTCAGTAACAACGAAGTTTCTAAGTATAGAGTAGACTGATTGGGTTCAACGTTTTCAGATATTAAATTTTATAGGCACGACAATGGTTAGGTCTTCAATGTCTTGGGGACCTATACTAACGAGAGAGTGATTGGTTAATGTCCCCGCTGAAATTTCATTGGTAACGGAATACATTTAATTTTGTCAGAAATTTATACAGAAAAGGTTGTAGCTAATTGTCTGAGATAGAATTCGGAGATCTCAACGTTAAGCCTTGAATTTGCTGAAAGGTAACTGTTGGATAATTGTATGTCGCAGATCAACCAGATACAATTTCTGAATCAATTAAAAAATTTGCGACTAATTTTGTCACCGGTCTGAGTGAAACTCTGAGTTATAATCACAGCATTCAGCAAAAAATTACTGGCAAAGGTGAACCTGAACTAAATCGTAAATCATGGCGTCATTGTCTTTTGCTTATGCAAGAGGCATTCAAAAATTTATTCAATTTCAAATGCCAATGGAAGTTGAGTTCATGATGATAGTTGATGAATAAACGAACGAATGAAATTCTGCAGACATAGTGTTCTTTTATTATCATTGGCTTCAATTTTCGTCCATCAAATTGATTACAGTTGAGCTTCAAATTATAAAGGTCTAAAAACCTAAGGATAAAATTTCTTCATAATCACCATGCACTTATATTACATGCAGGCCACAATTATATTTTAAATGGTCTCTTATATTGGAATGTCGGGTGTCATTGTTTCAAATCAAATGATCTCTGAATCAGCGCATCAAGCTAAAGACTTGTCAGCCGAATTCTCGCGTTCAAATTGGTACTTAATGCGTCATACATTCAACCATCCACCGATAGGTACAGCCTCCAGGGCGGTTATCGGTGTCATCTCTGAACGGCGGACTCCAGCTAGCAGTGGTACTCCATGTAGAACACGAAATACGATTTCCTTGGCATTGACTGGATCCCTCAGTTTCAACAAAACAGATGCGGCATCGGCGAAGAGCCGTCGATGAGACGGAGTTTATACTAGACTGGGCATTTTGAATGGCCGTTTCCAAGCTCCCGATTCTGGTATCAACATTTGCAGAAAAAGCTGAATGGCTCGTGCGTATGTTGGTTATTTCTTTGTCTGAATCCAACTTTGCCTGAAGAAATGTTAATAACCAGTTACCAGTTAATGATTTGCTTAGTCAAATCTGTCGTCAATGGTAATTTCATTTGATCTGAACAGTATTTATTAATAAAGATTTTATTCACTATGATTGGGTAACCTAAACTATGTTGATCTGTGGTGTTAGCAATATTCAAATTACTCCAATTAATATACAGTATCTGCATATCGCCATTTCTGCAAAAAGTGAATACATAGAGTCTGAATACTCGTCCGTATGTTTTCAATATACAGTATCTATAGGATATAACGCTTTCTTCAATGAGATTACCATAAGACAACCGATAGAGTGAGGTAGATAGTGGAGGATAGGTATGGGGAGAGGGAGATGGAGAAGGATAGGGAGGGATAGCGCTTGACCAAAAATGCATTTTCCATCTAAGCAGACTCGGCCACGGCAACGCGTGCAGGGTAGCGCTAGTAATAAATAAATCATGCACAGAGCTGCTTTAATAGATCGTGTCAATTCAATGGCCGGCGATAAATACTGTATGATACGGGCTCAAACTTGCTTTCCACTGAGAGTTGCATTCGCACCTCGTCGCAGCGACATCTTTTCAGTCATACAGCTACCAATTCAATTCAGCGACCAACTAAAGACCCGTAACATCATCATCATCATCATCATCCTCATCATCATTTTTGTCATCTCCATCTTCATCAAAATCATCATTAACCTTTGGTGTATAGAGCCATTTCTACAGTTTGTTGTCATTCTTTCCTGTTCATTGCTCTGTGACTCGGATCTTGTAAACTGCTTAAACACCATGATGCAATAGCATCAAACCATTCTTTGTGTGGTCTTCCATTCTTAATGGCACCATCCATTATTCCAACCCCATATTATGATCACCATCATCGCTAACGGTGAATTCTTCAGCCGGTGGTGTATAACATCATCTTTACAGTAGGTTGCCTTTGAATGTCCTGTCACTCAGATCCTCTGGACGGCTTCCATGCCATTCTTCAATAGCGTCACGCCATTTTTATGCAATCTTCCAAACTTGCTGGCGTCCTCCATTATTTCAAAATTTAGGACTTTGACACTTCTGTTCTTTTTTTATTCTGCATATGTGTTCAACTAGGTGGGATGGCGTATCTTTTGTTTCACTATTTTCAGCATGACTTTCTTTGGCATACGCCACCGAAATTTTTGATAGTCATTTGAGAAAACCTACTTGTTTTGTCGTCTCCTCATGTTGTTTGGTCGTCTTCTCAAGATGTGCAAGTCGTGAAGAAAGCTGATCGAGGAAGGAAGCCGACGCCGACGTCGTGAGAGTGTAGAGCGAAAAGGTTCTGTGGAAAGGAGCTTCGAAAGTCTGCATCCGAATTCGGTTGAAGGTCAATGTCTTCGACAGCTTTGCTCTGGTCAGACGCGCCACATTCAGACTCTTGGGAATCACTCTATCTCCCTCTATTTCCCATTGAGCTTCGTTCTTAGTCTCCTCATTCAGTTCGCGTAATTGGTCACTCAAAGATCGGTCTTTGGAGGAGCTGGTTTGCTTATTTTCTGTGCCCCATTTTCTTGTACGGCCAAATTTGCCGACGTTGCGGGAACGCTCTCCATTTTTAGATTCTGAATTAGAGGAATCACGCTCACTTTCATTATCTAAAATAATTCGGCTGCTGGAATCTGTTTTCTCTACTTTTAGAATTGACCCAACATCTTTTTTGATGACGTCTGGTTGAATGTCGGCTCCGATGTCGAAGCCGTACTTAGATAGTGAAGCCAAAACGGTGTCGATGGGTACTTGATCAAAGGCGCTGGTTGATATCTGAAATAATATTTATATCTCTAGGAAACTATTATTATTTTAAATATGAAACACAATCACAAATTATTCGGTAAAGTATGACAGCAAAGCATTTTTATACACAATTCAGCAAAGTGCTTTAGTGAAACCATCCCGTATAATAAGATTGAAGGCAAATGCTACTCTTGAAAAGATTTAAATTCAAATATGAATAAATAGTTTTCAATAAACGAATGTAACAAAAAGATTATGGCGGGAGATGGCAGAGTGAGTTACGCGCTGAAGCTGCAGGCTGACGGAACGGGTCCAAGCCTCGTTAGCGCCCCTAGTGGCTTTCACACAGGAAGGAATGCCTCATGAACCACTTTAAATCATGCTAAGTAAATCACATTATGTTTATGGCTGTAGGCTGCAGAATTTTATTTCTTCAAGCCAGAGTTCATATTCTTGAGGAAATTATAAGAAAAGACGGACTGCAAAATCTGGTAATATCAAGGAAAACAGCGAGACAAAGAACAAGAGGAAGACGGAAAGGATAATACACAGATAGCCTAAGAGAAACAACAGGAATCAAACACAACACTAAAGTAATAAGAGCATCCAGAAACTTAGCTGAGTAGCTATTTATGGTCGCTGACATACTGAAGAGGTTTTGAAAATGTCAGGCAGGGAAAGAAGGTTCCTCAACGTGTGCAAAAGAAGGAAGCTGCAATACTTTGGTGCCCAAAGCGGAACAGCGACGCTAGGTCAACATTGGAGAGGACAATCCAACAAGGAATGATGCCGGGAACTAGACGAAGAGGGCGACCAGGGAGACGATGGGCGGATGACGTGGAAGAGTGGACAGGACGGCAGATGTCAGCAGCAGTCAAGAAGACTGCTGTTGACATCAGAAGATCGACATGGTTGGAGAAAAGAAATTCATGCTGTCACCTTAACTTCAGATCATGAAGGAACAAGGAGAAGATGATGATGACATACCGTAGCAATATACAGTATAGCACATGAAGACACAGACGTTTTAAAATTCGATCATGAATGTTTTACAATTCGATTAAAATCTTTCTTTTTCTTAAACAGAATAACCTGTTTTATGAGTTCATCAACGAATGCTTCCTTGAACTGAAATTCTGACATCTGATAATCTTCAACGATGTTCAAAGTGGAATACATTTCACTCGACAATGCAGACATTTGGTCTCTCGTCACATAGACATCGTTCTTTCCATTGCTTCCTGCTGGTCCAAACAGTTTCTCCTCGAGTCCAATTTGCTGAAGTTGGTTGGCGTTGATTGTCAGGGTATTCGTCTTGATCACTTTTCCTCCACTTGACTTAATGTCGCAGTCGAATTTCAAATCGCCTACAGATTCTCTTAACTCTGCCTCAAAAAGTCGTCTTTCGTGACTTCTTATTGGAGCCTCGAAATCCATTCTGAGAGGAAATTTTCTAAAGTCGGTGACCCTCCCTTTCAACACGTATTTATTACCGGCGTCGTCGTACAGAATTGTAGAGCACTCGAATTGGGAAAGAATCAGGTTGACCACTTGACTATCGGAAATATTGACTTTGTATTTATTTCTTGCTGCGGCTGCCAATGCTCTTCCCATTGCATCAGTTTTCATTTCTAAGTAGACACTGAATCCTCGGTTGTTGAAATGAAATAGCTTGACATCGCTTGAATTTCGTGGACTTGGACTCTTGATGAAATCTGGAAGCCCAACAGTGACCCAGAACAGCTGAGATATTTTGTTTCCAGAACTGTCCTGTAAAAACTTGTCGTTGTTCACTGACCTATAAGCTTCCAACTGAGCTGTTCCAGTTGTAGTTTCGACTGATATTGTTATGTCTGGAAGATCAAAAGCAACATTCATAGGTGTGACCTGATTGTTGTCTCCTCCACCACTCGACGACTGGGCCGTCAGCATAGGCCTGCTTGAACCATTCGACACACGTTGAACGTCCACTAACACGGACACCACAGAGCTTTGAGAAATAATTTCTACCAATAGGAAGCATTTCAGAACGTAAGACAATCTGGATTTAGAAATGGCCATTTCACTCTTTGTAAGTCTGCAAGGAAGCAACGACTTTTGACTTACAAAAGAAACTAAGTTATCAAAGGAGGCATATATGTGATTCTCCCGTGGATTCTTCCAAGCACGTTATGCAGTTTCCAGGTAAAAGCCCCATTTGTTGTCTGACCGGTAATAACTTTCAAATCTAGAGTTAAATCACGTCTTTCGGTTTCTTTTCGATATTCTGCCTTGCTGCTCCCCCACTTCCGCTCTGACTTATTTCTAGAATTGGACATGTCCGGCTCACCACTTAACATCGGATATACTGGTAACTATTTAAGCTGTAGATCAAGCGCCTATGTATAAGCAGCTACTAGGGCCCCTATTTTTATAAAGCGCTATGTAGATTCACGATATATTGCTTGCTTGCTTACTTACTTGCCTTCTTGCTTACTTACTTACATGACCACTATCTTTTTTACGCATTGCTAATCGTCGAATCGATTTCTGTGTATAGATGTATTGACTTCACTACAACCAGACGCCAAATAACAGCAGTCCTCTATGAAATTCTCCAGGACTATCATCATGACTCTTACTCTTACGTGAGGATCATTCCTTTCAGACGAACTCTCCTTCTGTTTCTCACTGCTACAGCTATGAACTTTTATAGCAGTTTTCAAAACAACGAACCCTCTTGTGTGTCTTTCCGATAACTCTCCAAACTGTCAATCATCGTCTCAAGAACAATTTTCAAGCACAAATTGCCGAGCAATAAAATAATCAAAACCGGATCAAGTAAGCGATAAATTTTGCTTTGACTATGTTCTGAAGAACATCAAAATTGTCAAATATCTAATCGAATACTGTAAATTAAACGATAATTGCTAAACGCGGCTCATCTTGCTAATGGCCATAATTATCTAAGGACGTGAACACTGTCACGTAGTCAGATTCCGAAAATTGGAGCATCGTTCTTAGGCTTGAATTCTTTCTGTTGTACTACTACTCTACGGTTACATTGGCACGAACTTTCTGGAAATACAGTCTTTGTCATCGATGTGCTGAGTACAACTTTTTTCGGTTTCAACTAGTTTTGAATGCGCTAACATTCCAAAATTAATTATCAATTTTAACAAATTTGAATAATCATTTGAACTTGGTTGTAATTGATAATTAATTGAACTGTGCTCTTCAGTTTGGCAGTCAATCTTGTGTGGGACATTTAATCAAAAGCTTTGACAAAATCTTAATATATTATGTCTACTGCCTTGCTCTCATCTAGCATTATAATACTAAGTTATTATTATTATTATTGCTATTATTATTATTATTATTATTATTATTATTATTATTATTATTATTAGGCCTATTATTATTATTATTATTAGTAGTAGTAGTAGTAGTAGTAGTAGTAGTAGTATCAGTAGTAGTAGTAGTAGTATCAGAAGTGGTAGAAGTAGTAGTATTAGTATTAGTAGTAGTCCAGTAGCAGCAGTAGTAGTAGTAGTAGTAGTAGTAGTAGTAGTAGTAGTAGTAGTAGTAGTAGTAGTAGTAGTAGTAGTAGTAGTAGTAGTAGTAGTAGTAGTAGTAATATTGTCACCATTACGTGGTTTTAGTGCTTGTTGAGTCATTCACAAGTTGTTAAAGGGGTTAACAACTGTCCAAGGTCGCTACTTGGTGGCTTTCGTCAGATTCGAACCCGCTACCCTCCGTTTGCGTGGCAAGTATGCTACCACTACTCCACTGCGTCCCGATATGTCTAAATGCCTATGTTATTGTAGGTCGATGATTACTTTGAGAAATAATCAGAGATTTATTACAATCATCATTTAACTTCGAGACATTGAATGATAGGTCTGCTTTGAGTGGTCCAATTAGGTTTGTTGTCCAACTTGAATGGCTTCCAGCTATCAACCGCGATCTAGATTCGTTGTAAAACCGTCGAACGTTGAAGGCACTTTGAGAAATACTCCGAGATTTATTGCAATTATCATTCCACTTCGATTATGTTGAGTCACTAAAAATGTCAAACTGTCTTGTAAGAGTTGACTTCAAATGCATGTAATTTGATCACACGCACTTAATGTTGAGCGTTTTGAATGTTGCAATAAATTTCCGTTGTCACAGCAGCGCAAGATATCCGTGTGTTAAAACGACGACCGTTAACGATAGAAGGCCGCGGGTTCGATGCCCGCAGGTACCCTAAGGTCGACTCAGCCTTCCTTACTCGCTAGCTAGAGCGCTGTGGTAAAATGTTGAGCAGTTTTAAGCTGCGATGTACAGTATAACGTGAGTTTGGAGAAAGAAATGGCAACTTATCCCACATTAATTACTTACATGTATAACACACACGTCGCTGATTGCCTAGACTGGAGATAAGCACCGGAACCGAACGCATGGACCAGGGGCGTAGCCAGGAATTCGATTTGGAATGTATAATTAATTCGCTTTGTGAGAGAAGCCAATGAAAGGCCTGTTGTACAGTACATGTATAGATAGGTAAAATTATCGCGATTTAAATAACAATCTCCGATAAAGACCACATTTTTCTCTTGCCCCCTCTTCATTGCTTTAAATGCTGCAAAAATAATCAAAAATATCATTCGCTTTTTCGATCTACGGGGTTAAAAATAGAGCACCTCTGATATCTTTCTTACTACACACTAACGCCAATGACTGTACGAGAACGAGGGACATCAACTAAATGAAAGTCATGCCGAATATCTTGTTGAATGGCTAGTATGGCGATCGAAGGAAGAGCCGCGTATTAGGATATCTGGTTCTTCCTTGTGCAACAGATTTTATAGGGAACAAAACCGAGTTTTATAATTAAGTCCCTGTGTGAGAGAGGCCAATGGAAGACTTGTTTAATTAACAGTTGGTGTATACAGTAGACATGTAAAAATCTCGGCGATTTGAAGAAACTCTCCGACAAAAACCCTATATTCTTGTGTTCCCATCTAACATGCTGGTGGTGGAACCATTCGTAAATTTTATGAGATCTCAAACCATTGAGATTGTTGGTCTTATGATAATGTCAAAAATGTCAAACTGCCTGATAACAGCTGACTTTGAAAGCGTGTTATTTAGTTACGGGCTCTTCGGAACGTCTTGAATGTTGCAATAAATTTCGGTTGGCATCGCGCGCAAGATATCTGTGTGTTAAAAAGACAACCTTTAAATGCTCTCACCATTAGTTAAATTCAAGGGATTGTCAATTTTATCTATGCGAAGATAGTCATAAATGTTGGTCTGAAGCTATTTGCAAATTTTATTAGCCTTCAAGCCTTTGAGATCATCTCAATGAGATGTCTAGTCCTATGATTACGTTGAGCCACTAGGTACATATGTAAAACTGCCACACTCGCCATTAGCTATATTGCACAGTGATTTTCACTTAGGTGATTTTATATGATACTAGCTCTTAACCCGTCAAAAATGACATGAGGAGATTGGCTATTTCCTACACCGATTTAATGCAAAAGATCATAATATGACATGAACAATGCAATATCGTAAATCTGAAAATGTAAAGTGCAAAGGTGATTATCACAAAAAATTTTTCCTATGGCCCCCACTGGGTGGTTTTGCCCCACCACAGGTGCTGCACCCCAGAACGAACCCTACGACTCCGGTTTGGGCCTATGGCCCCAAAGGGATTTGGTCTCCCACGGGGGACGAGTCCCTCCAGTGGGTATATATATATAATATATATATATACGTGTACGGCTCCTTTTGGACCACGGTACCAAAGGGGTTTGGTCTCACACGGGAGCTGCGACTTGTCCCTCTGTCTCACTTGCTTGTCGCAAAAGAAGTTGAACTCTTAACTTGCTGTGCTGCTTTTGCAAGCCGATCAACAGTTTGTACAGTTGTATTGTATGTACGTAAAGACAACGCCACTTCATTAAAGCAATGAATATGGGGCAAGAGGAAAACGTGGATTATGTCGGAGAATTTCTTCAAATCGATTAGATTTTACATATCTTATCTAGGGCCTATATACCTTCTATTCAACTGCCCTTCAATAGGCTTCTCTCACAGAGCGAATTAATTATAAAACTTGTTTTTGATGTCTATAAAACCTGTTGCAGGCCTATAATGAACCAGATATCTTAATACGCGGCTCTTCCCTCGATCGCCCTACTAGGCACTTCGTTAGATATTCGCCAGGTCTTTCATTTAGTTGATGTCCCTCGTTCTCGTGCAGTCAATGGCGTTAGTGTGTAGTATGAAATGGCCGGGTGTGCTCTATTTCAAACCCTGTAGATCAAAAATTCATAATGACATTATTGATTATTCTTGAAAAGGTTAAAGCAATGAAGAAGAAACAAGAGGAAAATGTGGATTTTGTCGAAGAATTTCTTCAAATTGATTAGCTTTTTTCATATCTAGGGACTATATACCTTCTATTCAACAAACCTTCAATATACTTCTCTCACCGAGCGAATTAATTATAAAACTTGTTTTTGATGTCTATAAAACCTGTTGCAGGCCTATAATGAACCAGATACCTTAATGCGCGGCTCTTCTCTTGATCGCCCTACAAGGCATTCAGTTAGATATTCGCCAGGTCTTTCATTTAGTTGATGTCCCTCGTTTTCGTATAATCAATGGCGTTAGTGTGTAGTATGAAATGGCTGGGTGTAATATATAATATAATATAATATAACAAGGTTTAAAGTGGTTCAGTAGGGGCTGCCCTGTGTGAGAACCACTGTTGCTCCCGTCCAATCTAATATCCTAAACTACTGAGGTTTATTTTGAACTCGTTTACAGTTGCAGCCGTTATTATCCCCTCATCCAGTTCATTCCATCTGTCCACCACTCTTGCACTAAAAAAATGCTGTTTATGTCTCCCAACCCGTTTCTTGAACAGTTTCATGCTGTGTCCTCTGGTTCGATCATACTGCTTCATTGTAAAAAATCTTTCCTTTGGCATTTCCACTTTGTTTGTTAGTATTTTGTATGTCTCGATCAAATCCCCTCTCTCTCTTCTTTTTTCCAGGGTTGTTAATCCACAGTGATTTAGCCTTTCCTCATAGGTTAGTTTGTGATATCCCTTGATCATCTTTGTTGCTCTGTGTTGCACTCTTTCTAAGGTCTCTATGTCTTTCTTCAGGAATGGACACCATGCTTGAACACAATACTCTAAATGTGGACGTACCAATGTCTTGTAAAGTCTTATTATTACATCCTTCTCTCTGCTCACTATCGTTCTTTTGATCATACCTAGAATTTTGTTGGCCTTATTAGCTGCCTCTGCACATTGCCTAGATGGCTTTAAGCTGTTATGCATGATGACCCCTAGATCTTTCTCCTCGTTTGTCACTTTTAGTCCCTTCCCACATAACTTAAACTCATGATCTGTTCCCTTCTTCCCAATGTGCATCACGATGATGTTGGCTGAAATATTTCAATTTGAAATATTTCATATGGTTGTGAAATTTTTGAAATATTTCAAGGGTATGCAATTTGAAATATTTCAAGATTTTTTCAACCATCTTTTATGTGTCAGTTCTATTTTTTTTCTCAATGATATATGCTTTTTCAAGAAGTAAGATTGGCAGCACTGATTTATCTTATAAACCTTCGATTTTAAAGAGTGGGATTTCTTTGTATCTAAAGGACTGAACCCACAGAAGGTGTCAATAATGCTTAAATTCCAACTTAATATTTTATAATAAAAGAAATATGCAATTAAATTTTGAATAGACTACTTAACTAGCAATAGTTACTATAGATTTGCTGACATATCATGAGCAAACTCAAGGAAACTTTTGGCGCAGTGTCGCCTCCACGTGACAATGTGGTAATCGTAATGCAGTGGTTTACACACTTTTCCATCTGCGGCTGCTTTGCCAAGTCCAGGTTTCCCCAAGAAGAACTCAAGAAGCCATTACAGCTGATCACACGACACATCAGAACCTGTTCTTCCGTCAACAAGTGGTTCCTGCAACATGGTCACGCTGTCATAAGAGAGCATCAAAACATCTCATTCTTTGCCATGAAACAAGGAATCTGTCGATTCCATTCATTCTAGTCAGTCGTTTTTATTGTCCTCGTATGCTGAATTTCCGTAAGATGATGTTGATTCAGTTGATTTCTTTGAAATGCACTCTTTCTGATAATGACAATGACAACTGACTTGAACTAAGTCAAGTAGGCCTACTTAAATGACTGTAGGTTGTAGCAAGTTCGTTAGCAACGGTTACTACGCTATGTGGATTATTATTTCCTTTTGTGATTGTGGCCTAGATTAGTATTGGCCGTTGTGTTTAGTTTAGTTGTCCAATAACGTCCGTTATACAGCCTTTATTGAAGTATATTAAGGCGTCATTTTCGCTGTTCGAGAGTCGACTCTGCCTAGCCTCGCTTTGCAGCTGAGGTCTGTCGACCACGGTTGAGCCCATCTCTGCCATCTGGGTTCAGGCCCAGGATCAGTTTGCCGTTCTGCCGACAGGACGTCCCAGTTTGGCCGGCGCGTTACAACACACAGCTTCGGCTTTGAGCGGCTTAAGAGCCCTACTGGCTTTACCAATATAGCGATAGATTCGCCGCAAATGGCTTATTTTGCGTTAGGACGATTTCACGATCGCCTCATTAGAGTTATAAATTAATGTTATAGACGCAGATAAAAGTTGCAATCTTTAGTATCCGTTCATCGTTTATAAAAGTCTATTGGTCGTAATTATTTTGTGCATAATCACCCGCGAAAAAATCAAAAGCGCTTTGACAACGCCGACATGTCAATGAAGGTGAGAAGGTGGCGATGTTAAAATCCACTGTGATGATGGAAAGAACGTTGCTGCCGAGAAGAAGTCCGGTGCAGAGTCTTTTAGAAGCGGTCCTTCAAATAAACTGTAGCCCCATTGACATCCCCCGTAGTCATACATCGTCACAAATGTTTGAATCGCCTTAACCCTACGTGCGTGCCGTCATTTATGGATGGTCCCTTAGTATTCAGTCCAGCTATTGACCAGTGTCACTCATCAGGATGCAATTTTCAATATGACACGCAGTACTCGAGACAAACGCACAAAACGACAGAATATTTGTATATTCTATTTATCATCGTCGTCGGCGTTATCATCATTATTTCCTTGGATCTCGTTTTCGTCTTTCGTTAATCGTTATCCAGAGAGTGTACATGTCATATGTCTTTTGAAGCTAATATGCTTGTCTTATATTTTCATCCCCCACCAACTTTCTATGAATTTATTTCATCTCCCGCCAGGAAACCCTGGAACCGCCACTGCTCACTTGATTAGCGGCTTTGAAAAGATAGTATAGATATTCAGCTGCCACTGACCCATGGGTCATGGGTTAGATGGGCCATGGACCATGGTCAAAGGTTCAATAGGTCAGTTGGGTCATGGGATCCCGTTAAGTGAACCATCGCCATTGCTGGTTCCCTCGACGCTAATTGGCACTTGAGCTGCGCCTTGCCAAAATTAATTTTCTGTTTCGGGATGTGCAAGTTGACTGATTCTCTTCAATTATTTCTTAACAAAGTCACAAATTCCATCATCAATCGGTTAAAGAAATACACGGACAAAGAAGTAAATGTTGCATGCGTCTTGAAGAGATTGTTTTGATTTAGGAAGACATGTTCAATATTCATAATTCTACATTTTTAAAATTTTGTTTTACTTCAGTCAACTCCACCCCATGCCGAAAGTTTGGTAATACTAGTTCTTTCATTCTTTCTAATAATATTGTCATTCGCTGATGTTTCAACTTAGCTAAGTCCCTAAAACTCAGTCACTACTACAGTACTTCATTAACAAATGTTTGCTTTTAGCTAGTCTTTTCTCGACCTTCAATTCTCTGATTTGAACTTTATCTGACCTACATGTATATGCCACGAAACAGAACTCCGTGTTGAGCTCTTCAGCCAGTGTTTATTCTAGCCACCTTGACATTGGGGGATTTTGAAATGTTTGGGGGGGCAAGGTCTAAGTCTCCACACTTTTGAGGGGATTTCCATTCCCTCAGCCAAATTATAAAAAAATTTGGGATTTTAAAACTTTAGGGGGTAATTCTTCCCCCAGAGAAGGCCTAAAATAAACACTGTCTTCAGCCATACAGTATGATATTGAAGTTCTTAACTGAAAAAATTTACTTGCGTTCCGTTACAATAGAAAATGCTGTAGTCCGTGGATTATTTCTTAGGTGATGACATGCTGATATGCTAGGGTTACAAAACGAGTGAGGACATTCTTGTATTCCGTAACAGAGAAGTTTCTAAGTAGAGTAGACTGACTTAGTTCAACGTTTTCAGATATTTATAAGCACCATAACGGTTAGGTCTTTAATGGCTTGGTAAGTTAGGGTTAACTTTAGATGATTTATAATATCTATACTAACGAGAAAATGATGGGTTAATGCCTCTGCTAGAATTTCATTGACTATGGAATACATTTCATTTTGTTAGAAATTAATACAGAAAAGGTTGCAGCTAATTGTCTGAAATAGAATTCGGATATCTCAACGTTAAGCTTTGAATTTGTTGGAAGGCAACTGTTAGATAACTGTATGTCGCAGATCAAACAGATGCATTCTGAATCAATTAAACAATGTGCGACTAATTGTGTCACCGGTCTCAGCGGAGCCCTGAGTTATAAGTCACAGCATTCAGAAAAAATTACTGGCAAAGGTGAACCTGAACTAAATCGTAAATAATGGGGTCATTGTCTTTTGCTAATGCAAGAGGCATTCAGAAATTTGTTCAATCTCAAATGCCAATGGAAGTTGAGTTCATGAGGATAGTTGATGAGCAAACGTACGAATGAAATGCTGCAAACACAGTGTTCTTTTATTATCATTTGCTTCAATTATCGTCCATCAAATCGATTTAATTTGAGCTTCAAATATAAAGGTCTAAAACTGTAATGATAAGATTTGTTCATAATCACAATGCATTTAAAGTACATGCAAGTCACAATTATATTTCGAATGGGCTCTTATATTGGGATGTAGGGATGTCATTGTTTCAAATCAGGTGATCTCTGAATCAGCGCATTGAGCTGAAAACTTGTCAAACGAATTCTCACGTTCAAATTGGTACTTAATACGTTATACATTCAACCAACCACTGATAAGTACAGCCTCCAGCGCGGCCATCGGTGTTATCTCTGAACGGCAGAGTCCAGCCAACACCATCGGTATTCCATTGAGAACACGAATTACGATGACCTCTGCATTGACTGGTACCCTCACTTTCACGAAAACAGACGCGGCATCGGCGAAGAGCCGTCGATGAGACTGAGTTTATACTAGACTGGGCATTTTGAATGGCCGTTCCCAAGCTCCCGATTCTGCTACTAAAATTTGCAGAAAAAGCTGAATGGTTCGCGCGTATGTCGGCTATTTGGCTGTCTGAATCCAGCTTTTCCTGAAGAAATGCATAGTCTGCCAGTTAATGATTAAATTAATCAAATCTTCCGACAATAAATGTTTCATTTGATCTGAATAATATTAATCACTAAAGATTTTGTTCATTATGATTGAGTATTCTAAAACTGTGTTGATCTGTGGTGTTACTAATTTATAAATGACTAATTAATATATCTGCACGTCGTCATTTTAGCATAAAGTGAATTCATAGATTCTGAATACTTATCCATAGGCCTATGTTTGCAATATATGTATTCTCTATAGCGCTTTGTCTATTGAAATAATCGTAAATCAAGAGAGTTTCTATAGCTCTTCTCAGGCTTTTACAAATCTTATCAATCGTAATTTAATAATAAATACACTGTAGATCATGCATAGAGCCGCTTTAATGGAGCATGTCTATTCAATGGCAATACATCCTGTATGATTCGGGATCACCAGCCTTAAAAGACACTTGCCCAGAGCCGTAGGGAGGGGGCAGGGGAGGGCATATGACCCCGGGCGCCGAGGCGAGGGGGCGCCAAAATTGGGTATTCTGGTAAGTGAAATGCACAATAAAGAAGAAAAGAAGAAGAAACATGCGATTACGTGATTTTGCTCGTCAGGACTATACGAAGAGGGGCGTCGTAAGACCTCTGAGGGGCGCCGAGAACACTATGTGACGACCTTTTTTGCTCGTTTGCTCGTCAGCAGTGTTAAGGGCGCCAACGATACAGTTTGCCCCCGGGTGCCGGACACCCTCGCTACGACTCTGCACTTGCCTTCCACTAAGGGTTACATTCGCACCTCGTTGCGATCACATTTGTTCAGTCATACAGTTACCAACTCAATTCAACCACCACCTAAAGACCCATATTATCATCATCTTCTTCTTCTTCGTCTTCTTCGTATCTTCATCACCTTTATCATAATCATTAATCATCATTAACCGTTGGTGTATAGCGTCATTAATACAGTTTGTTGTCGTTCTATCCTGTTCATTTCTCAACGACTCCTGTAAACTGCTTATACATCATGCCGCATTATCAACACACCGTTCCTTGAGTGTTCTTCCATTCTTATTGATACCCTCCATTATTCCAAGCCCATACTATGTTCATCATCGTCATCGTTAACCGTGCATTCTTCTCCAAGTGATGTATAACAGCATATTGGCTGTATGTTGTCATTCTTTTCTTTTCAATGCCCTGTCATTCCAATCCTCTAGACGGTTTCCTTGCTAATCTTCAATAGCATCACGCCATTTCTTGTGTAATCTTTCAATCTTGTTGGCGTCCTCCATTATTGCAACATTTAGAGCTAGGTGACTTCTACCCTCTTTTATTCTGCATATGTGTCCAACTAGGTGGGATGGCGTTTATTTTGTTTCACTATTTTCAGCATGATTTTTCTTGGGATACACTACCGTAATTCTTGATAGTCATTTGAGAAAACTGACTTGTTTGGTCGTCTCCTCGAGTTGTTTGGTCTTCTTCACAAGATGTTCGGTCGTCTTCGCAAGATGTTTGGAGGTCCCTTCAAGTTGTTCAACTCGTGAAGAAAGTTGATCGAGGAAGGAAGCCGATGCTGATGACGAGAGAGTGTAGAGCGAAAATGTTCTGTGGAAAGGAGCTTCGAAAGTCTGCATCCGAATTCGGTTGAAAGTCAATGTCTTCGACAGCTTTGCTCTGGTCAGACGCGCCACATTCAGACTCTTGGGAATCACTCTATCTCCCTCTATTTCCCATTGAGCTTCGTTCTTGGTCTCTTCATTCAGTTCGCGTAATTGGTCACTCAAAGATCGGTCTTTGGAGGAGCTGGTTTGCTGATTTTCTCTGCCCCATTTTCTTGTGTGGCCAAATATGCCGATGTTGAAACCAGCCTCTCTATTTTTAGATTCCGAATTAGAGGAATCACGCTCACTTTCATTATCTAAAATAATTCGACTGTTGGAATCTGTTTTCTCTATTTTTAGAATTGACCCAATATCTTTTTTGATGACGTCTGGCTGAATGTCTGCTCCTATGTCAAAGCCGTACTTAGATAGAGAAGCCAAAACGGTGTCGATGGGTACTTGGTCAAAGGCGCTGGTTGATATCTGAAATAATATTTATATCTCTAGGAAAGTAGTATTCTTTTAAATATAAAATAAAACACAAATTATTCGGTAAAGTATGGCAGCAAAGCATTTTTATACATAATTCAGCAGGGTGCTTTAGTGAAGCCATCCCGTATAATAAGATTGAAGGCAAATGCTACTCTTGAAATTATTTAAATTCAAATATGAGTAAATAGTTTTCATTAAACGAAGGCAACAAAAAGATTATGGCGGGAGATGGCAGAGTGAGTTACGCGCTGGAGCGGCAGGCTGACGGAGCGGGTTCAAGCCTCGTTAGCGCCACTAGTGGCTTTCACACAGGCAGAAATGCCTCATAAGTCACTTTAAATCATGCTAAGTAAATCACGCTATGTTTATGACTGAAGGCTGGAGAATTATAGTTTCGCAAGCAAGAGTTCATATTTTTGAGGAAATTATAAGAAAAGGCGGACTGGAGAATCTGGTGATATCAAGGAAAACAGGCGAAACAAAGAACAAGAATGAAGACGAAAAGAAAAATACGCAGATAGCCTAAGAGAAGTAACAGGAATCAAACACAGCACTAAACTAACAAGAGCATCCAGAAACTTAGCTGAGTAGCTATTTGTGGTCGCTGACACACTGTATCAATATACAGTATAGCACATGAAGACATAGAAGTTTTAAAATTCGATCATGAATGTCTGACTACTCGATTAAAAATCTTTTTAATCCGGATAAAATAACCTGTTTTATGAGTTCATCAACGAATGCTTCCTTGAACTGAAATTCTGGCATCTGATAATCTTCAACGATGTTCAAAGTGGAATACATTTCACTCGACAATGCAGACATTTGGTCTCTCGTCACATACACATCGTTCTTTCCATTGCTTCCTGTTGGTCCAAACAGTTTCTCCTCGAGTCCAATTTGCTGAAGTTGGTTGGCGTTGATCGTCAGGGTATTCGTCTTGATCACTTTTCCTCCACTTGACTTAATGTCGCAGTCGAATTCCAAGTCAGCTACAGATTCCTTTAACTCTGCCTCAAAAAGTCGCCTTTCGTGACTTCCTAATGGAGCCACGAAATTCATTCTGAGAGGAAAGTTTCTAAAGTCGGTGACCCTCCCTTTCAAGACGTATTTATTGAAGACGTCGTCGTACAGAATTGTAGAGCACTCGAATTGGGAAAGAATCAGGTTGACCACTTGATTATCGGAAATATTGACTTTGTATTTGCTTCTTGCTGCGGCTGCCAATGCTCTTCCCATTGCATCTGTTTTCATTTCTAAGTAGACACTGAATTCTCGGTTGTTGAAATGGAATAGCTTGATGTCACTTAAATTTCGTGGACTTGGAGTCTTGATGAAATTTGGAAGCCCAACGGTGACCCAGAACAGCTGAGAGATTTTGTTTCCAGAACTGTCCTGTAAAAACTTATCGTTGTTCACTGACCTATACGCTTCCAACTGAGCTGTTCCAGTTGTAGTTTCGAATGATATCGTTATGTCCGGGAGATCAAAAGCAACATTCATAGGTGTGACCTGATTGTCGTCGCCTCCACCACTCGACGACTGGGCCGTCAGCTTGCTTGAATCATTCGACACACGTTGAACGTCCACTAACACGGACACCACAGTGCTTTGAGAAATAATTTCTACCAATAGGAAGCATTTCAGAATGCAAGACAATCTGGATTTAGATATGGCCATTTCACTCTTGGTAAGTCTGCAAGGAAACAACGTTTGACTTACAAAAGAAACTAAGTTATCAAAGGAGGCATATATGTGATTCTCCCATGGGTGACGTTATGACAACTACGCTGAGCAGATTTCTGTGCATGCGGTAAAGCTTCAAAACGAAGATATCATAAGACCCCCGATTCCCTTAGGCTTTTTTCTTACATAGATGTCTACAAAAGAGCTTACAAACCTCCACCTTGACATAATCATTCCTGGTTCTAGAAAACAGGTTCCAAGATCGCTTACTTAAATGATAATCTGAAATTGTCACGGAATTTCAAACTTTAAAAACCTCCACCTTCGGAAGATCATGGGCAATTTCCTATTTAAAGTGAAGCGCATACTGTTTATGTAATCTCATCATCATCATCATTCTTCTCCATGGACGCAATACCCGTCTATTCCAATTTGAGTTCGCCTACTTCCATTCGTCTCTGTCTTGTGTGGCTTTGTAAGCTTCATACATGTCCATGTTGCACCATTCTTTAGTATTGTCTTTCCAGTCTTTTCGTGATCTTCTGATATGTTCGCCTTCCGTTAGCCTATTATGAAATCTACCAGCAAATAATAATGTTTTGACAAAAGCTCTTACCGTTGAGTGAGTCTCCTGAAGTAGGCAAGGTCATTTCTTTCTATGCTTTTCAGGTTTATATTTTGTTTCAAATTAGGCTAACTGGTCTGTTTTAACAAAAAAGCCCCTGTTATCCAAATCCATGCAACGGGATTCAGCTACATGCGTGTGGATCGACCTTTCACAGCACATTCGTTTTCTAATGGTATAATTACTTCGAGCCTTGATTCTGATCATACTGTTTATCAGTTTGCAGATAAAAGCCCCATCTGACCAGTAATAACTTTCAGATCTCGAATTAAATCACGCCTTTCAGTTTCTTTTCTATAGTCTGCCTCGCTGCTCTCCCGACTCCCTCTCTGACTTAGGAATATTTCTAGAATTGACCATATAGGGCTGACCACTAAACATCGGGTATAGACTACTGGTAGCTATTTAAACTGTTGATTGCGCCTAGAAACACAGTAAGCAGCTACTACGGCACCTACTGTATTTTTATAAAGTGCTATGTAGATTCACGATATATTATTGCTTTGCTTACTTACTTACTTACTTGCCTGCTTGCTTACTTAATTACATGCCCACTGTCTTATTTACGCATTGCTAATCGTCGAATCGATTTCTGTGTATTGACTATTGATGTATTGACTACACTACAACCAGACGCCAAATAACAGCAGTCCTCTATGAAATTCTCCAGCACTATCATCATGCCTCTTACTCTTACGCGAGGATCATTCCTTTCAGACGAACTCTCCTCCGTTTCTCACTGCTACAGCTATGAACTTTTATACTAGTTTCCAAAACAATGAACCCACTTGTGTGTCATTCAGATAACTCTCCAAACTGTCAATCATCGTTTCAAGAACAATTTTCAAGCACAAATTGTAGAGCAATAAAATAATCAAAAGCGGATCAAGTAAACGATAAATCTTGCTTTGATTATGTTCTGAAGAACATCAAAATTGTCAAATATCTAATCGAATACCGTAAATTAAACGATAGGCACCAAACGCGGCTAATCTTGCTAATGGCCATGGTTATCTAAGGACGTGAACCTTGGAGTAGCCAGATTCCGAAAATTGGAGCATCGTTCCAAGACTTGAACTCTTTCTGTTGTACTACTACTCTACGGTTAGGCCTACATTGGCACGAACTTTCTGGAAATACAGTCTTTGTCATCGATGTGCTGCGTATAACTGTTTTCGGTTTTAACTAGTTTTGAATGCGATAGCATTCCAAAATTAATTATCAATTTTTAAAAAATTGAATAATCACTTGAACTTGATTGGCAGCCAATCTTGTGTGGGACACTTTCCAAAAAGCTTTGACAAAATCTCAATGTGCTATGATATGTTATGATTGGGTACTGCCTTACCCTCATCTAGCATAGCTCCGTACACAACGAAACACTTCTAACGCTTCACATTATAATACTAAGTTATTATTATTATTATTATTAGTAGTAGTAGTAGTAGTAGTAGTAGTAGTAGTAGTAGTAGTAGTAGTAGTAGTAGTAGTAGTAGTAGTAGTAGTAGTAGTAGTAGTAGTAGTAGTAGTAGTAGTAGTAGTAGTAGTAGTAGTAGTAGTAGTAGTAGTAGTAGTAGTAGTAGTAGTAGTAGTAGTAGTAGTAGTAGAGTAGTTTTGATATTCAGTAACTTATATCCAGATTCCAGATTACTGTGGTTGTAGTCTACGTTGTCTTCTCTAGGATCGCAAAAGTTGCGCCTTATTATTATTATTATTTTATTATTATTATTATTAATTATTTTTATTAATTATTATTAGTATTAGTATTAGTATTGTCACCATTACGTGGATTTTAACGCTTGTTAAGTCATTCACAAGTAGTTAAAGGGTTAACAACTTGCCCAACGTCGCTACTTGGTGGCTTTCCTCAGATTCGAACCCGCTACCCTCCGTTTGCGTGGCAAGGATGCTACCACTACTCCACTGCGTACCGATATGTCTAAATGCCTACGTTATTGTATGTCGGTGATTACTTTGAGAAATAATCAGAGATTTATTGCAATCATCATTTAACTTTGAGAATTGAATGATAGGTCTGCTTTGAGTGGTCTAATCTAGTTCATATTGTCCAACTTGAATGGCTTCCAGCTATCAACCGCGATCTAGATTCGTTGTAAAACCGTCGAACGTTGAAGGCACTTTGAGAAATACACCGAGATTTATTACAGTTATCATTCCACTTCGATTATCTTGAGTCACTAAAAATGTCAAACTGTCTTATAAGAGTATAGACTTCAAATGCAGTTATTGTAATCATAGGCACTTAATATTGAGCGTTTTGAATTCTGTAATAAATTTCCATTGTCACCGCGGCGCAAGATATCCGTGTGTTAAAACGACGAACGTTAACGATAGAAGGCCGCGGGTTCGGTACTCGCAGGGGCCCTAAGGTCGATTCAGCCTTCCTTACTCGCTAGCTAGAGCGCTGTGGTAAAATGTGGCGCAGCTTTAAGGCTTAGCAGCAAGGGATTACTTTAATCATCTTCTCGCAGGCTTGCACATTATTACTTGAGCAGGCGACGACTCGCAAAGTATCGTCGTCGTCGTCATCATCATCATCATCATCATCGACATCACACGAATAAGGTTTTGGAGAATATGAAGCACAAGGCGCATGACCCATTTATGAAATACAAAACCCTTTTGAAAACTAGGCGTACAAGTCCCGGCGGTTGCTGCATATTAATTATATAATAGCATCATTGTCTTTCCGATGATTAATTATAAATATTCAAGAGACTTCGAGTGTCCGTCCTGATGAAAGTTTTAGAAAACAGATGTCTGACATGTGAATTTAATAGCGTGCGCCAGATCTATGGCACGTGGTCCCCTGTGGAAAAGGAAAGTGTTTGTATACATTAAACACGAGACTCAAATCTAACCACGATCACGGATACGATACACACAAAAACACACACACACACACACACACACACACACACACACACACACATATATATATATATATATATATATATATATATATATATGCATATATTAATTTTTGTCTCGGACAATTTTTTCTCACAAGACCATCGGGAATGAAGTACTGAGGGCATAATATATATATATATATATATATATATATATATATATATATATATATATATGTATATAATATATATTAATATAATATAATATTTTCATACAGTATATTATATATATTATATATATACGACATAGTCCAATTTTAACCCCAGGACAGCAAAACCAACAAGCTTCTACCCAGGAATCAGTATGCTTAAAGCTAGGGACACTCAACGGAAAATGCCTTCAATGGACAGGTTATCCTACTACTGTTATGTCCTTTTTATGGACGCGAAAACCTCTCAAGGCTGCAAGTTGTGGTTATGAAAACGATAAAATGCAATACATGCAGCTTATTCTGAATGGAATTTCCAGCAATAGTGTCGACCCGGAAGTTAGGGCGGCTCAAAAAACGTAGTGCTTTCCAAAAATCGCCTGGTTATACAGTATGTTGACATTGGTCTCATAATGTCCAAACTTGCTTATAAAGCTGGCGAGTATATTTTAGTACAGGTGGCTTCTTGATTCATGCAGTCTCCGAAACTTACGCAATATTTAAGCAGCCACATTGTAGTATACTTTTTAATAATATACCGCGGATCTGACAATTACTACGAATAATAAGCGCGTAGAGTAATTTGTCGGCACTATGGCTTCACGGAGAACCGAAGGTCGTCGGGCTACAAGCAGATTCGTCGACTCGTCCGAGAATGCATTTGTAACCGCTGAAAATCTAAAGGACATCGATTTTCGACGTATTTTGACTAAAGTTGAAAGCTTTGAAAAGGCCAAACGGTATCTGGAGCAGGACCTGGGAAATTATAAAAATTTCCGCAAACACTGGGAGGCAGCAATTAGGACTTTTGGTCAAAAGTTTGGCAAGGAGCCAAGCAGAAATGAAGATTGGATGAAGGTCAGCATTATCGCCTACACTTCGGAAGATCAGAGGCGCAAAAGAAACAAAGAAACCCAGCTGTACACAGTACTGAATGAGCAGAGCAGAAAGATCGGAAAGTCTAAGGAAAGTTGGAAGCTGTTTCCATACAAAGGGTGGTATAGCATTTTGGCATATGCTTTGTACAAGCTACCAACCAGTCCGGATGATACTGTGGAGGAAGCTCCGATAAAATGCTACCGTGGTGTCGAGAAGAAATTTAAGTACAAACAGGGTTATTCTCTCGTTTTCAACTGTTTCACTTCGACATCTAGAGATAAGAAAAAGGCTATGCAATTCAAAGGTGGAGCAGGAACTCTGTTCCAGTTCGACTGCATACCATACGACTCACTTGGCATTGAGGAATATTCGATGTTTGAAAATGAAAAAGAGGTTCTTCTTGCGCCATGGAGCGCATTCCGAGTGGGTGAAGTGAAAAAAGTGACAGCTACGAATGGCTCGTACACACTGGTCAAACTGATACCAGAGAAGTTGGAGGATGAAGAAGAAGGAGAATATGAAGAATATGAAGTATATGATGAATATGAAGATAGTGAACTATTTGACGAATATGAAGAAGATGAAGATGAAGAAGAAGACGATGATGATGAAGGTGATGAAGAAGATGAAGAAGACGAGGATGAAGAAGAAGATGATGATGAAGGAGATGAAGATGATGAAGATGAGGATGACGAAGAAGATGAAGATGATGAATAAGATGCAGATGATTAAAAACGAACTGTCGAAACATGAAGTTATTGGAGCTGAGACTTTTTTTATTCTGGACACAATGTCACTGCAATGTAAACGGATCTACAAGCCAACACTGAACTGATTACAGCTAAGACGTTTTTGTTGTGTTGAATTGACTCATCAGTTGAATTTCCTCTTCGCTTTTCATTCTCCGCAAGAACTTAAAGACGGGATTTAAAATTTCTGACTCAGAGAGTGAGTTAATTTTACTTAGGTCCATGCCAAGAATTAAATTTTGCCACGTTTTTTTAAAAAATGAAAATCGAAAATTCTACGGATTTATTCCACTACCTTCTACAGTATGAAGGTTCTATACAACAATAACATTAACACTAGGACGAGAATTGCAGGTTTTTGTGTTTGACTTACGCTTTGATTTTCTCGCTCAATAGTAATAGATAGGCCTATGTAAGACTGCGTATCTTCTGATATTTAGGCTATCTTACATTTAACCATTGCGATTAAAACGCCAGTTAGTATTAATAGTGCTTAATTAATTACGACTGTCTTCTAAATATATCAATAGATTACTTACTCATGTGCAGCTGACATCGTTTTGATCGCGTATTTGAAAGATTTTGCTCTTAACTTTGCGCAAAAAGATGGCTATAATTATAAAGCTTTTCTGCTGTATGTCCACTGATAATAATAATAATAATAATATAATAATAATAATAATAATAATAATAATAATAATAATAATAATAATAATAATAATAATAATAATAAGTATTATTATTATTATATAATTATTATTATTATTATTATTCACAACTGAATTGTTCACAAGACGTTCAAAGACGTTCTGTAATAGCTTTTCTGTGTAATAACCACTGAACCAACTCTCTTGCATCTGATGATTATGCTATTTTGTACTAAAATAGACAGAAGAAGCCGAGAACAAACTTTCTACAGGTCTATTTTGTGTATTGTCTAATAATTGTTAGCACATTTGCTTCATAATTTTATCGTAGCCTGAATACTTGGAAGATTTAATTGATTGGCAAAATCTGTGATTTACTCCTGTAATTGCAATCAAGGTGAACAAAATGTCATATACAGGTTATACTTTGTTTTTGGTGATTGGTGAAACTGCAAGAAACTCGCAGTCTAACAATTTCTGCAATACAAATCCAACATTGGCTGCGGACGAAACTAACAACAACAATAATAATTAATTATCCCTTGTTTTTAAAAATAAATACATAACATTAATAATAATAATAATAATAATAATAATAATAATAATAATAATAATTTACTAATAACTGATTTAAAGTGGTCTACTAGGTTTTCTCCTGTGTTGAAAATCACTGTCGCTCAAACATCCCTCTATTCCAACTTCCTTTTGTAGTAGACTATAGTCCTACTGCACAGTGCTTAGTGCTTACATTGTATGCTAGTATTGTACTGTAGTATTAATTAGCTTGTATTAATCTAGAAACTTTTACCAAGCGACTTAAAACGCACTTGTTCGGAATCTCGTTCAGTACCATGTACAGTAAAGTGCTCTTGACCCTAGCCTCCTATGACAATGGCGCTATATAAGTTAGCCCATAACTAACTAACTAAACTGGTTCTCCAATGGTGAACTACTGTAATTCAGCAGCTCAATTAAACTGATAGCTCCCGAGCTTTAAATGGGTGTTTTAAGTCTGTATGCATCACACTGTGAGTAGCCGGACAGCGCGTAATGTGTCACTGCAATTGTATTCCTCTTCCGTCCACCGTAGGATATTCCGTAGGGACAAGGTATGTCGGATACGAGGTGCCTGATGAAGTCCCCGCTCGGCGAAAACATGGAAATCCGTCCGTTTTGCGAATCCGCAACGACGATATTGTCCGCCGGGGTGACGCAGACCCCCTTCGGCCACGACAGGAGACCGTCGGCGGCCCCTCGTCCCCCGGAAATCTTCGCCAGGAACCTTCCGGACTCGTCGAAGACCTTGACGCAGTGGTTTGCCGAATCGGAAATAACGATCCTATCGCGGCTGTCGACGGCCAGATAGTCGGCCATGCAGATGTTGTGGTCACCGGCGCCGTACGACCCGAATTCCGTGATCCGGGCCCCGTCGGGGGTGTAGACCCCGACGCAGCAGTGCACCCTGTCCGAAACGACGATGTTACCGTTGCGCAGGACCCCCAGGCCGCCCACCCAGGCGAAGAAGCCCGGCTCCCACTGGGTGACCAGTTCGCCCGTCTCGGGGTCGATGAACAGGACGGTCTTCTGGCGTCGATCGGCGCAGACGATGCAACCGGAAATGGACTGGAAACCGGAAACGTCGGCCAGGATGACGGAGAACGGCTTGAGCTTCTCCGAGGTCAGGGTCGTGACCCCGTTTTCGTCGACCTGTTCGAGGTTGCCGAGTCCGTAGTTGGCGACGATGCCCCTGTCGTCCTCCGTGAGGGCGATCGACGTCGGCTTCTGGTCTGCCCTGCTCTCGATCCGCCACAGAAGATCCGTCTCCTTCGACATCTCATCCGGAGTGCCTTCTTCTTCTCTATCCGTTGTTGATCCCATCCTCATCTGAAAACGAAATGCATAAATCAATTCCAATCAATCATTCAATCAAGGAATTTCAATCAATCGTATAATCAATGAACCGTTTATTGTAACACTGTCAACCAAAATAAAATTTAATATACACTCAAAGGGTGCCGTAAATAATAAGTTTGTAAGTAAGTAAAATTTCGTATATTTATATAGCGCTTTGGAAAGCGGCACAACATTAGCTGCTTATTCTTAGGCGCTCGGCCTTTCTTAAAATAACCATGGGAAATATGAAATAATGAAAGATCGGCCAAGCAATAGTCAATTTTATATACATGTGTATATATATATATATATATATATATGACATTGACAGTACTATATGACAGTACTATCATATACAGTATATATATATATATGACATTGTCATAAATATATATTTATATATATATATATATATGTCTAATATTGTCTATATATGTGTATATAGGGCCTATATATGACATTGCTTCCATTCATTTCTGAGTCAAATAGTGAAAACAATTTGAAAATTGGTCCACACTTGCCAAAGTTATGGACAAATATACAGTGGCATGCTTTTTTATTGGATCACAGTGCATATTATGATAAACTACGTCTTGACGAAAGTGTTACAGGAAGAAAGACTTATCTTTAGGCAGTCGTCAATCAATTTTTTTCTGTAGTAAACAATATGTAAAGTAAAGTAAAGTTCCTCCACAGCCCTGTTGGTTCCTGCGAATCGCTAGACTCACGGGGAGGCGCTGATCTCCGTTTTAAGGCCCTCAGCCAGGCGACTGGTGCATGTCATATGAAACGGGGCCAGTGTGTCTCATGCAATGCGACTGTTTTCTCTGCGGATTAATCCGCCGCTCAGTTGCCACCGCCATCTGGCGAGCGCAGGCTGAGTTAACCTTACGGGCAGCAAAATTAGAGGCCTTCGAGATGATCCATGGATCTCTGAGGATATTAGATTGGTCAGTGACCCAATTACGAAACATTTCATGACAGAAACTACACCTAAGTCTCAGATGCTATTCAAAAGTATCATTGGATCAATAATACAGAATAGGACTAATAATAGGGCCTAGCTAGTTTTAATGATATCATATCTTGATTATAATCGAAATGTCTAGTATTATACGAAATGCCTAGATCAGTGGCGACTCCAGGATTTGGCAAGTTGGGAGGGGGCGTTGGGGTGGCAATTTCTAATCATGGGGGAGCCAACCATTTATTGTTAGGTATGTAGTATTAAGTATAGGGTCCCAACAGGGGGGCCTCTGGGGGGACTGGCACTCAATAGGGGGAACGGGCTCCCTTGGACCCCCTGTGGAGCCGCCACTGGTCTAGATTAACTTCTGCCGTCTCTTTTACTTATTTGCTTCCTTTACTTTATTAATTTCGCACATATTTACACGTTCGTTTATTTACTGTTCTGATCAGGGCGCGATTTGCGGGGTAAAGGGAGGAATCTTCCCCACTGCCAAACTGCATCCCCCTGCTGCTACATCCCCACCACTACATCCCCACTGCTACATTTCCCAACAACTACATCCCCCAAGCTCGACATATCCCTCCACTGCTCCAGGTCACAAATCGCACCCTGGTTCTGACGATGTCAAAGCAGCACTGAATAGCAATATTGACATTAGGGTATCTTTTTTTACATCGAACGCCATTTCAATCATGTTTCTTCCTATAAATGATGACACCAACAAGTACAATAACTAAACGAACTGAAGTTTCTTCAGTTTTTACAAGCACTATCAAACGATAAACATGAGATATCCGCGGGGAGTAGTCTCCCCTCCCTCCCCTGCGCCTCCCCGGCGAGGTTACGAGGGGGTGCAAGAAAGGTGGCCATACGAAGGTTAAGAATAGATTGGACATTAAGCCCAGAATTTTGATTTTCGTAAATTTATTGCGTCTCCAGATTCTTACCCCGTTCACCTGTTGAGGCGACACTGCGTCCAGATACACCGGACTGTCGATTATGTCAATTCTTTTCCGTTCACCGTCATCGTTCTTGTTCCGGTTCTCGTTTGCACAGACGTCATTTCCGGTTTCGTCTTCGTCGTCAATGGAAACGACCGAAGGAAAGACGAACACCGATTCGGCGAGCTTCTTCCGGCTGAAGCCCTGGTCCTCACTTCCGGTCCAGATATCCGGAGGAGCCGGACTAACCGGATCAAGGATCAAGGCGGAATCCGGAATGTCGACTTCCGTCTGCGGTAGAATGCCGCCCAAGGACACCTTCACGATGGACCGGAACCTCGGAGGGGTCTTTGAAACCGAAACTGGATCACTTCCGGTATCTTGTTCCGAGTTCCGGTTGTCCGTTTCCTCTTTTTCGTCGCTGAAGGTGACTCGCTTTTTCGACCCGGAGTGACGTCTCGTGACATCCGTTTCATCCACTTCCGGTTTCTCGTCCATTATGGTCACTGAATCTGAGGCGAATTCGGCAACGCCCCCTGGTGGAACTGGGCTGAGAACCCGACACGTCCGGACGGGACACGGAAGTGCCCCAATGCGCATGACGGAAGTTCGCTGTCTGTCGTCATAGTAACGGGCTATGCACGTCAGGCAGAATGCGTGACCGCATTCCGGAAGGATCCTCTGGTTGAACGGAGACCGGAAGCACAGATAACAGATCCGGAAGCGGTCCATGTCCGCTCAAAAACAGTTCTTGATCCTGTTCTTGCTTTCCGTATCTTTATTGAATTTAATTTCCTAATCGTTTGAGATTTTGCCAATCAAGGTTTACACGTTCATCGTTCTGACGTAAGGTTCATCTTGACCTTCGACCTTTGAACTTTTCACTATCTTGTCGTTGTGCTAGACTTGAGACCTAACGGAGATAGAACCTTCAAGCGATCAATTCTAAAACGTTCAAATAATTTCCGAAATAACTTCACCATTTCTCAAATATCTTATCAACCAGTGTTTTAAACAGGCCTGTTAGGAGGGGAGATTCCACCCACCCTCCGAAACCTCAAAATCCCCCAAAAAAAAATTCCCAGCACTTACACAAATTTTGCATTGAACTGTGTCTTTTCCTCCAACCAAGTCGATCTCCCCCCGCCCCCGAAAGCCTCAATTTCCCCCTAAGGCCTGGAGTCTGGATAAAATACTGTTACCAGCTGTAAATGCATGAGCTTTTATTTAAAAGCGAATATCTGGATTTGTATGATATACTGCTCAATGTTATATATATCCTATCATTGTTGTAGAGAGAAATAAATAAATGATTGATTGACTCAACTTCGCGAATATCCTGAAAAGCAAACAAGGTCATCATCCATAGCGGATCATCCTACCTTAAACCAATTTTGGCGCCCCCACCTCGGCGCCCGAGGACATCTGTACCCCCTGCACCAGTGGCGGCTCCAGGATTTGGCAAGTGGGGGGCCGTTGGGGGTGGCAACTTCCAATCATGGGGGCAACCATTTGTTGTTATGTATGTAGCATTAAGTATAGGGTCCCAACAGGGTGGCCACTGGGGGCAGGCACTCAATAGGGGCACGGACCCCCCAGCCCTCTGTGGAGCCGCCACTGCCCTGCAACCCCTAGATCCGCCTCTGCTTGACATCAACCCAAATTAAAGAAAATTTCTTGCTACCTGAAACAGAAAGTAGGCCTACTTCAATCAAGTCTAGCGGTCTTACCTGCTCACCTGCCCTTACCTGCTCATCACCTGTTGTCCGTTCTCAACAAAGGTATTAAACTATCGATGAGAAAACGTCATAAAATAAAAATAATGACATAACCGGAGCATAATTATTATTTCCAAAGACCCGATACAACTCGAACAAAATACAGTACAAGCCTTTACAGGAGTTAGCTAAGAGGACCTTGTACTGAAAAATTTGCAAGCTGGCTTTGGTAGATTATGTTTTTCGCTAGTGACGGGGCCACAGTCCAAATCCTAAGGCTCTGAAAAGGCCTGTACTTGAGTACTTGAGTATTTGAGTACTTGAGTATGGCCGTAAGTACTGCGAGATTACTCATTTGGCCGAATTGCATTCGCGTCACTTTAAAGTGTGTCACTTGTCAAACTTTGGATTGAAACCACGTACGCCGCGCTTTCAAATATGAATCATCCATATATTATAGACTCAAAGGTCTACGTTAACTGACCGTATGAACTAATGATTCCATCGGCGCATCATACGTACATGGATGAAAAAGTGGGGTCCCAGTCCATACACCTTCCCCCGTTTCCATGGTAGCTTCTCAAAAAAAGTGTTGGAACTTGGAGGGGTTATGAATGAACGAATGAATGAATACCTTGCTCGTTTAAATATCACAACCATTCTATGATAATGATAAATTCGAATGGCTTCAGGGGCGTAGCCAGGAATTCGATTTGGGAGGGTATAAATATTTTGGGTGGGTATAAATCTGAACTATAACCCACATAAACCATATAAACCACATATAACCACATGTAAATCACATAAAAAACTTTAAGGTAGACTGATTTTGGGGGTATATATACCGCTACGCCTCTGAATGGTTTGGTGGAATAAGGAGATAAATGTATCCGACCCCCCAATGGTTTGAGTATCAATAACAATAAGAGGGGTAACTGCATTTGCTTCCTTATTCCTCTGGACCCATCAACTGACAACCTCACCATTAAGGTGGTAACTGCATTTAACTCCTTATTCCACCCAACCATTCGATTATTAAATATATTAAAATTTGGAGCAAGATTTTATCCGCAGTCAACTCCGCAAATAAAAATACCTGTTGGACTTCAAGACAAAACCATCGAGAAAAGGTACGAACTCTTTTTGCAAGAGTATTAATTTTAAAACTTTTAGTTTTAAATCGCCATGCATTCACCAGATGGCCGAAGTGTTAACTGATGTATTCGTTAGAGGGCTTTATCCTAAAATCTTGTCTGATTTAAAACTCGGTCTAATCTACAATAGATTAGGCCAGGGTGCGATTTGTGACCTGGAGCAGTGAGGGGGGATATGTCGAGCTTGGGGGGTGTAGTTGTTCGAAACTGTAGCATTGGGGGATGTAGTGGTGGGGATGTAGCAGTAGGGGGGATGCAGTTGGGCAGTGGGGGGAGAAGATTCCCCCCTTCCCCCTCGCAAATCGCGCCCTGGATTAACTCCTAACTGTCCGTGTGTCAACTTCACAAATTTACAGCTGTCGACAATTTCGGAAACGTTTATTTGCTAAATGTTCCAAGTAGATTCGACATACAGTAGCACTGTCTACATTACACGTTTGAGTAGAAAGAGAAGAGGCGCTATACAAATTCCACATTACATTACGTTTAATACAAAAAAACTTCACACTTGATTAACAATTCGCAGTGATTAGAAATGTCTAGATTACTATGCTGTTAAGACGTAGGTCTACTATATTTCCAATTGTGAAGATTGCAAAGGTTTTAGAAACCCATTCTTTCTACAATCCTTGTTTAGCTTGACTTCTAAACAGCAGATCAGAGTTGTCCATGGGTCCAATTTTTAGAACCCAATCCAACCCATCAAATTTCCAGCCCAACCCAACCAACATACAACAGTACCAGCATTAAAACATCTGCATGAACACGCGTTTGGTCGCCTAAGGGGTTAGGCTGAATTCATGTTTTGCCACATACATGTAGACGAAGATTCAGTCACGCTGCTAATACACTTCCAGCTATCTAACGGCATCTATTCTCTATCTACCTTCGCTTGTAGGCATGCAGGGGCGGTTCCACGTTGGGGATGACTGGGGATGCACCCCCTTCCAAAGGCCCACCAGAAATGCGTCTTCAATGGAAGATGATCGTCTAAACGGATTAGCCTTGATGTATATCCACAAAGATATGGACATATCCATAGACAATGTCATCGATAAATTCGCTTCCAGCAATAGAAAACTCGATTTTGCACTATGACTTTGTACAATCAGACTAAAATGACTTTATACATTGTCAATTTTGAACATTATATTTTACGAATCAAATCTACAGATTTCTTATAAACCGTTTGCATATAATTCCTTTAACATTATTATTGGCGGGATCTTCATAGAAATTCAGTGCACCCCCCCCCGCCAAGAGTGCTTGGAGCCGCCACTGCTTGTAGGCCTATCTAATAGTCTCGTTGCCTAAGACTTCTTGAGGTCAGGGTCACGGTCAGGGTCAAGGACGTCTGCGGCGACATCAAGACGTCGCAAAGCCAGCCTCGTGCGTCGAATACTGTCTGATGACCGGCTGGAGAGTTTTCAGGCATTCCATCAGCTCCATCTCGATCAGGTAGTCGCGTCCGCAGGGACTCTGCTGGAGCGACCGCCGGCCGCCCAGCTCCGCGTCGTCGCCGTCGTAGTCCAGTCCCGCCTGCAGCGACCGGTGACGACGCGCCGCCGAGAACAGCCTCTCGCCGGGCAGCGTGAACGACGCGGCGACGGGTGGCGGCTGCTGCTGGTCGTCCAGGATGTACGGCGATCGACCGCCGCCGCCGCCGAAGCGCTGCCCGCCGGCGACGGTGTTCAGGTGACCGCAGAGCGATCCGCGGTTGATCGTCGCCGTCAGGGGGCGCGACGTGACGCCGCCGCCGCCGCGGAGGTCACGTGATATCGTGGCTGCGGCGACGGAGCTCGACGCTGCGACCGGAAATCGGAACTCGTTGGCAAAATCGCGGCGCAGGAGGAGATCGCGCGTCGTCGTCGCCGTCGCCGTCGTGAAGTCGCCGCTCAGTTCCCGGCGAAACTCGCTGCGGAAGTCGCGACCGACGAGGTCGCGACGCCCGAGAGGAGTTGGGGGAGGAGGAAGCGGGTCCTTCTGCTGGATGGACCGGTCGGCGCCGATCCCCCGAGGGTTACGACGGACGTCGCTGCCGAGCAGTCCGCGAAGATCGTTCCTCGAGGTCCTCGTCGACTCGCACTGCGACGGCTGAGCGTCCCTGTAGAAACTCCCCACTCCTCCTCCTCCTCCTCCCCGGATCATCGAGTCGGGAAAATCGCGGATCGGCTTCGGATAGTCCCTCGGCAGTTCCTGGACGAAATCCGCCGACGACGAACAACCTCCTCCTCCTCCTCCTCCTCCTCCTCCTCCCAGGAATATTCCGTTCGATTCGCGTGCGAAGGACGCCGGGCGAAACTCCTTCTCCTCCTGCTCGGCAGGACTCGGCGGGGTCCGCGGCGGCAGCGGCGCCCGCGCGGCCATCGGCGGCGGTGGCGGCGGTGTGCCGCAGTCGAGCCCCGGCAACGACCCCACCCGGTTGAAGCTGGTCAGCTCGACCGGACGCCGCTGCTGCTGCTGCTGGTGGTGCTGGCCGCCGCCGCCGCCGCAGCCGCCGCGGGTCGACGACTCGGCCCCGGAGGCCGACTGGTCGGAGTCCGGTGTCTGCCAGGCGACGGGGCTGCTGCGGGCGGTCAGCGGGGCCGACGAGTGGTCGGACTTGGAGGGTCGTCCGGAGGAGGAGATGTTGAGCTGGTTCGGCGGATGGTGGTAGCGACGGCGCTGGGTCAGGCGGATGATGAGGACGAGGAGGATGGTCATGACGCCAAACAGAACGGCAAGAATCATGTACAACAGGAATTTCTCTCTTCTTTCTACAACAGCATATAACATATACTGATTCTACTACTACTACTCCTACTACTACTACTACTACTACTACTACTACTAATAATAATAATAATAATAATAATAATAATAATAATAATAATAATAATAATACTGTACTACTACAGTGTACTACTACTACTACTACTACTACTACTACTACTACTACTACTACTACTACTACTACTACTACTACTACTACTACTACTACTACTGTACTACTACTGTACTACTATTGTACTACTACTACTACTACTACTCTACTACTACTACTACTACTACTACTACTACTACTACTACTACTACTACTACTGCTACTACCGCTACTACTAATAATGATAATAGTAATAATAATAATAACAATTGATTGACTAGTTGTTAAGAAGATCCAGAATGAAATTGGGTGGAAAGAATCGTCAAAAAAGGCAGCTTTCCTTCTGTGGATACATAAAGAGGAAGGAAGGCCTGGAGCATTTGGCAATGACCGGGAAAATGGAGGGGGAAAAGAGCAAGAGGAAGGCAGAGAAACACATATGTAGACTGCCTACGAGAAGGAATTGAGGGAGTAAAGAACAACATTGAATTAATAAGAGGATGTCAAGATCGAACAAAATGGAAATCCGTGGTCGCTAACGTAGAAATACACAGCACCTAAAGAAGAAGATGATAATTCAGTGGTGTGAGGTATTTCATATACCTTGTATGAAACTCCATGCCCAGATCCATTCCGTCATGTTACCATACCACCCACTTGCTCCGAAGCCAGCCGTGGTCGCGAAAAACACGGTTGGTGTCGGCAACATCACAGACGTTTTCGATGTGAAAGTCCAGCTGTTGTCTTCGATATTTACCCCTACAGAGACACCCCACGAAAGATATATATACCCCAAAATCAGTATATATAATACAGTATATATATAAGCCTATATATTTTGGCTTATATATAACACATATATAGTATAATATATAATATACATATTATATATAATATATCTAACAATATATACTGTACAGGGGCGTAGCCAGGAATTTTATTTGGGAAGGTATAAATATTTGGGAGGGTATAAACCTTAACTATAAAGCATATAAACTACATATAACCACATATAACCACATGTAAATCACATAAAAAAACTTTAAGGTAGACTGATTTTGGGGGTATATATACCAATATACCCCTCCGTCGCTACGCCCCTGAATATATACTCGTCCAAATTTACAGTATACTCCCACTAAATTCCTGGCTACGCCCATGGCCAGAGGGGATCAGAATATCATACTAGCAGGCTAAAAAATCTTTAATTAACCCTATATTGCATCATGTTGCCTGGTTAACGCTACATTCACTATGTTGCCTGCAGTTAGCATTGTTCAATATAGGGTTAGCTAACATATTCATAACGTGTTACTGACGCAAGTTTAAAACCATAAATGCACTCTGGACTTCCATCGACGTCTTGATTCGAGACAGTTCTTCGATGTCTTGGTCTTGATCAAGGTCTCGCAGTTTTGGTTATTCTTGTTCTTGCAGCCATGGGTTGGGTTTGGGTCAGAAAATAATATCGTGGTTTAAGAACTGTATTGTATTACACTGGGTTGTGCTGGGTTGGGTCAAGTAAACCCAATTACTGGCATGGGTTTGGTTGGGTTGAAGATTTTATGGGTTGGATTGGTTGGGTTCTAAAAAATGGAAATGGAAATATATAACAATATATAACCCATGGAAATGGGTCGATTTTATATTATGTACTATTAACTGAATATTCCTGTATAATATTAATTTATAATTTTGCTACTTCTCGAATTTCTTTTAATTTATTCACGATTGTATATTTAAACCAAAATTGGTTCGGTGAACCTCTGATCGAAAGGGCGAGAGTGAAAAGTGCCAAGTACTTACTGTGGTCGTTTTCACTTCTCTTGCGAACGAAAGCACGCAGCTGTGTGACTCCAGGGAGGGCGTCTCCAGCCACTTTCGTCTGTCTTCTGGTTCGGGGGGCTCTCTCCGTCCCCGACCCCCCACCTCTGGTGCCGCCACTGGACTCGCTGGCGGAAGTCACTGCTTCTTCGCCGCTTGAAATCGAAAGGGACGTCGAAATGTTGTCTTCGTCGCTTAGAAGATCGCAGTCACTGGAAGACTCCATTTTCCTCAACCACTGTTCCAGCGCTGCACAAAGTAACTATTCATTCATTCATTCATTCATTCATTCTTGGACGATTTCTATAGCGCTGTAACAAGGCTGAGGCCCACAACAAAAGCGCTTCAACATCTCAACTATACCCCAACCCAAACCGATGCGTTTTTAAACTCTTGATGAAGTGCTCAGGAGTATTAGCCGTGGTGACATCGTCGGAAGAGAGTTCCACAAGATGGGATTACCGCGTGTAAAGGATCTCTCCAAACTTAGTAGTCTTAGTAGTAGTGGTGGTAGTAGTAGTAGTAGTAGTGGTGCAGCAGCAGTGGTG
>CM030854.1:13288268-13303268 GCA_018105865.1 Metaphire vulgaris
ATGCGACGGCGGCGACGCGAGTCATGTCGCGGAATTACTAGTTTGCTGCGTCGCCCCCCACCGAATGTCACCACTGTAGTCATGTTTGTCGTTGTAATTTGAAGTCGTAAATCTAATCGTCGACGTTGTCATCATCATCATCACCGTTGTCGTCATCATCACTTATCACTTTCGTCGTTGTCGTTGTCGTGATGTCTGCGGTACTCCTAAGGTGGTCAAGGTCGAGGTCAAGGGTTGGTCGAGGGTTGGGTCGAGATTTAAGCTGGGCCTCCCAGTAGGGGTAACGTGTAGGTAGGCCTATGTCATATGGCAAGTGAGTAAGTAAGGGAGTAAGTCGATCGGTAGAAGCAAAAGCCGACGGAAGAAATCAAAAACTTTTACTTGAGCTTACAATGAAATCCCGGCGAATGCAAACGAACATCTTTTCCTTGCAGTTTTGTGTATCTGAATGACTAACATACTTATTTACTGACATTGCCATCGGAATCGTTTGATGAACAACCGACAAAATGGACGAACATTTTCTAAATATTACATTTTAAACCGAAAATCAAAGATTCAAAATGAATGAATGGCTGAATGGCTGACTGACTGACTGAATGAGTGAGTGAATGAATGAATGAATGAACAGAACAGTCCAATGGTTACATTGTTTCTCTCTCTCTCTCTCTCTCTCTCTCTCTCTCTATATATATATATATATATATATATATATATATACAGTAGAGGGTATTTATATATTCTTTATTATATTTTGGATCATCGCCATCATTATCATCATCATCATCATCATCATTATCACCATAATTATTGTTAGTATAATTAGCAGTAGTAGCAGTAGAAGCAAATAATTTATTATTTTAATTATTTAGTAGGAGGCCTATTGTCGTTAATATTGTTATCATCATTTGTTGACTGCGCGAATCACTCATTAAATTTGCATTTAATTTATTGAGCGCCAGCTTTACCGGTGAATATATTTATCTCCATAGATTTATTATAATTATCGTATTCTATGTTTCATTGATGTAGGTCTTACCATGGCTGGATCTGGATCTGTATCAGGAGTGGAACGGCCAACACTGGACAATAATTCTGCTCATCTGCGAGACTCTCAAAGACCTAGAACCGATTGGATTAGATTAGACCAGTTCTAGATAAGACCCGAGACCAGTCACGGTCGGGTAATAATCTTCACGGTCTCTTATCTACGGTCTCAGAGCGCCCCTTATCGATAACCGAACAGACACAGCCAGTTGAACCGTTGAACAACAAATCCGACGAAATTCTATCAACAAGCAACGTCGCGATTAATTATTCATTTATCTGATTAATTATTCATTATCTCATGAATAATTCATTAGCTCATTAATATACATTACGCGACGTTTATCGGAATTCGATTCCGTACTCTTAGATAATAATTACTATTAACGTGGAGCGATAACAAGCATCGGTCGACAGCTAAGATAAGATAATCAATCTACTTAATGGATTCTCGTACATTATAATTAACATTTATGCAAATTAGTGCATAAATCCGACCAATTAAGCGACGCTAATGATTTTTTGAATATTAATGACGCCGTACATGATCCCTCTGGCGACAGACGACAGAACCCCGGATTGACAGCGAAATCCCGTGGTCCGGATTCTTCGGACGGCACCCTGCGTCCAGGACAGCCGCCCTGGCCAAGGGCCGGGCCTCCGTCCCGAGTCTCGGTCGATAGAGCGACCGCCGCGCGGGCGGGCGAGCGGGCGGGCACCACCGCCGCCGCCGCCGCCCAAGTGACCGTCGCGATGGAGGAGTCCACGCGCCGAGCGGTCCCTATACCAAAGCGACCGTTAAGGGCGGGCGGACGTGCAACGGGCAAATCGCATCGGATGCAGTCAGGCGTTCGCAGCCCAGAAATCGGAACCTTCCCTCGGTAATAACGGTGTTAGAATATAGAGTCTTGAAACCTCGTTTCTATGCATTCCTGAATTATCTCCCAAGCAGTGGCGGCTCCAGGATTTGGCAAGTGGGGGGTGGGGGTGACTACTTCTTAGCATGGTTTCGGGTCGGAGACTCGGAGACAGAGTTAACCATGGGATGGGTCGCTCAAAATGACCCATGGCCCAATATAATGGCAATTGGACACGTATATTATCCTTGCCTCTAAATCTCAAAACTAATGTTGACCATTGATCGAACAGTAGCGCATTAATAATAATAATAATAATAATAATAATAATAATAATAATAATAATAATAATAATAATAATAATAATAATAATAATATAATAGTGATAATAATAAAAATAATGATAGCGGTAGAAGTATTAATAATAATAAAATAATAATAATAGAAGTATTAGACTATTAGTAGCAATAGTGGTAGTAGTAGTAGTAGTAGTAGTAGTAGTAGTAGTAGTAGTAGTAGTAGTAGTAGTAGTAGTAGTAGTAGTAATAATAATAATAATAATAATAATAATAATAATAATAATAATAATAATAATAATAATAATAATAATAATAATAATAATAATAATAATAATAATAATAATAGGAAGATATAAAACGATTAGAGGCTTTTGAAATGTGGATTTGGAGGAAAATGCTAAAAGTAAAATACACAGAACATAAGACAAACGAGGAAGTCATGAAGGAGATAGAGGAAGAAAGAAGCCTGATAGATACAATCCGGAAAAGGCAGAGAAATTGGATGGGACATGTCCTCCGGCATGACTCTCTACTAAGAACAATAATCGAAGGGAAAAATGGAGGAAAGAGAGTGAGAGAGGTAGACCGAGAAAGATGATGTTGGAGTGGATGATGAATAAAGGATATCAGGAACTCAAAGAAGAAGCAAGCAATCGATCGGAGTGGGTTAACTGGATACCTGGACCTGTCGAGAGACAGAAACACTGATGAATAATAATAATAATAATAATAATAATAATAATAATAATAATAATAATAATAATAATAATAATAATAATAATAATAATAATAATAATAATAATAATAATAATAATAATAATAATAATAATAATAATAATAATAATAATAATAATAATAATAATAATAATAATAATAATAATAATAATAATAATAATAATAATAATAATAATAATAATAATAATAATAATAATAATAATAATAATAATAATAATAATAATAATAATAATAATAATAATAATAATAATAATAATAATAATAATAATAATAATAATAATAATAATAATAATAATAATAATAATAATAATAATAATAATAATAATAATAATAATAATAATAATAATAATAATAATAATAATAATAATAATAATAATAATAATAATAATAATAATAAATAATAATAATAATAATAATATAGAATAACACAAAACAAACTAATGTAAATTATACAGCAAATGCAGAAATTCATTGCAAATATCTTATTTGTCAGCGGATGCGAACTTAAAATTTCCTGCGCTGCATGACTCCACTCGCTTTCGTAAAATTTGATGGGTCACTGACCCAAGTGACGCACCGACCAAGCATTGCTGACCCGTTTGACCCACGACCCACTGATACATTGCCTTCTCCAGACTCCAGTCCTATAATAGAACACTGTTCGCACAAATCTGCAAGAAAGTGCAACGGAATTTATTCTATGGTTTCCCAAAACTGAGCAGTCTGGACCATATATGCAATAAACGTTTTTTAACGTTTTTTAAAAATGTTTGTGACGTTTTTTACGTCTTTTAACGTTTTTTAATTATTTTCCACCGTTTTTTACATCTACGGTCTTGACTGGTGTCGTGAAATCATGGGATATGACATCGTGCTGATGGGCTACCTGCTATGCTATGCTATGCTATGGTTTGCCGCCATTGGCCATTGGCTGCCACCATCACTGCCATGTTGACGTTGGTCCAATCCAGCAAATCAACATTCATAATGATTTCGCTTCGATTTGACATTATTTGTATATGTAGTCTTTTTCAGCAAACCCTCACCTACCGGCCCTCTCTGTCTCTGTCTCTGTTTCTGTCTCTGTCTGTCTGTCTCTCTCTCTCTCTCTCTCTCTCTCTCTCTCCCTAAAATACAAAGAGTTTATGGGCATCCTTTGAGAAAAATCTAAATACTTATTTGTTTAGGAAATCTTATTCTCTTCTGCCTTAGATTGATTTTCATTCATTTTTGGTTATTTTATGACTTTCATTTATTTTTACTGGACTCTGTAATGTGCCCTTGCTCCTGACATTTTGGTTATATGGCGCACAAGAAATTGTCAGTTTAATAATAATAATAATAATAATAATAATAATAATAATAATAATAATAATAATAATAATAATAATAATAATAATAATAATAATAATAATAATAATAATAATAATCCAGTAAGCGTCTATAGTTCTGTAGTGTTCCTAGAAGACAAGATAAGTTCTGGATACAAGTTATCCCGGGATATCTCGGTACAGTACTGTATCCGATGCGAATTGCCACTTTCTGCCGATCTAAATTCCACGATGCTAAACCAATGGACATCTTGGCAACAATAATGGATACGAATCTTGAAGCACAGATGCCACTCCAAGTATTTTGATTATGAAACGAGTCCTTTTTAAACGGAATTCAGGACTTTGATATTGTTAATTGGAACCTTAGTTTATACCCCGATTCATTATTTTGGTTTTCTACATTTTTCGTATGATTTTAACTTTGGTGAGCGATTAGAGAAAATAAAATTAGTGAAACGCCTTTAATATATGCATATTGGCTTGTTACTATATTTAAGGATCCGGCGTGCCATACAACAGCTAGGAACCAATGGCGTTAGGGCAATGGTTGATCGCGTCTCTAGTTTGTCACATTGTTGTCAGCGCCGTCTTCTAGGAACGATGGGACGCTAATGGCGTCACAAATAATTCATTTATCATAAGACGCAAGGACAGTGCGTTTCACATTTCATTCGCCAGAGGTGCTGCTGTATCGCTATGCTGATAGTGCGTTCAACGTTAAAATAATTATTATCTTTTCTCTTTAGTATTCTGTCGATCATTCCTGAAATAGCTAAACTTACGAACATTCTCTAAGTGGCACAATCAAGAGTTAATATTATCATATGGGACGCTAACATTGAACCTGCGAATTTTCAGAGCATGCTTGAGTCTACAGTGTAGGCCCTACACTTTATTATCAAATGTCTGTGCTTCTGGAACAAAATTGTTCCGCCATTTTGTGTAGACATGGAGCAATGCGATGGGAAGGGGCGTATCAACGGGGGGGTATATCGGTATATATATATATATATATATATATATATATATATCCTCCAAATCAGGCCACCTTAAAGTTTTTAATGTGTTTTAAAGATTTTCAACGTTTCTGGCTACGCCCCTGGCGATGGGTTTTATCATTTTATCATGCATTAAGGCTTTCCCATGCGACATCTGTGGACTCGGCCGTTCTTCAAGGATCGGTCAAACGCACACAACTGCACTCGTACACGTCTCAGAGGAATGATGAGATCCGTCAGGTCAACGGAGCAGTCCATGAGGATTGACAACAGCTATAGGCATGTAGGAATCCTTAAGATAGACATTGACCAAAATGATGATAATTCTGTCTGTCATTTGGAGACACAGAGGAGTGTTATGCCCGTTAGTTAACAACCAGTTCGTTAATGTAGATGTGTACAGTATTAATGTACTTATATATGCATATATATATACTGTATGCATATAAATATATATTATATATACGGTATATACACACATATATACAGTACATATATATATATACAGTACATATATATATAGTACATACGGGAAGTTAGTAGAGTGGTAACAGCGTTGGACAATGGAGCAGTAGGTCGCGGGTTCAACTCCCGCGGGAGCCCTAAGGTCGACTCAGCCTTCTTTCGCCAGATAGCGATGGCAAATGAGTAGCGGATTAATCCGCGAAGTAAACAGGCGCGTTGCATGAGAACACTGGCCCCGTATCATATAACCTTGCACCAGTCGCCTGGCTGAGGGCCTTGGTAACGGAGATCAGCGCCGCCCTATTAGCCTTGAGGTTAGCCTTGAGTGCTCGGGAAGGACTTTACTTTTACTTACTTTTATAGTACATATACAAATTATACATACAGTATATATATATATATATATATATATATATATATATATATATATATATATACTGTAATGAGGACATATATATACAGCACCCATATATATACAGTATATATATAGCACATATATATACTGTACAAACAGTATATATATATATATATATATATATATATATATATATATATATATATATATATATATATATACAGACATGCATGCAGAAAGACAGAGACAGACTGATGCAGACAAAGAGAAGTTATACATGGCATTTTGTGGGCTTAAGCTTATTAATGAGAGTCATTCCTAGATGTGTTATATATCACTCTCGCAACATGAATAATTAATTAATGCATTGGTTTTCGTGATTTTATCTCCAAGATTTTAAAAAAAGCAGAATTTAATAGCCGATCGTTTTAACAAATGGTTTGCACGAACCAGACCGAACCGGCTTCAGCGCACTGCTGGACACACACGGACCATCTAACTTGAGATACACTTCAATGCTTAAAATAATGTATTTTTTTATTAGTCTCTGCTTCAAATTTAAGCAAGTAAGATACTAACTGACTAAATTATAGTGCTTTTCGCACGGCCTCATAAATAACTCATATCACGCTATCTTGTCTTTATCGGCGGCCATCTAGCGAATGAAGGCATCACTGAAACTATACTTCAAAAGAATTTGACGATAATCAGGTTGATGACATGCATACCAGAGCTGTCCAAGGGTTTGGTTGGGTTGGTTTGGGCCAGACTTTTTCATATTAATGGTGTGTTGTGTTGGGTCTCAGAATAAATCATGGTTTAAGAAATTGTAATGTATTATGATGGGTTGGCTTGGGTGAAGTCACCCTATTACCTTCAAGGGTTGGGTTGGAGATTTGATGGGTTGAGTAGGAGTGGGTTCTAAAAAATGGACCCGTGGACATCTGTGGTGCCTATTAGTTACATATATAGTGTATATACCGCGTTACAGTTTTAAGAGAATCGTCCAGAATTAAAACCAAAATCAAGTTTCGCGGAAAAATCCTCTTCGAAAGTAATCATCAAATGCTGTTTACTGTAGTTTTTGGTCGCTAGGTGGCGTCTGTTTCGCCGAGTCGTAAAAGCGCCTCTTGTACGCGAGGTGTAATCCTTGCTTTGAAGCTGGGCTTCATGTGTTCGGACGCCATGTTTCTCTGATGTATTATATATTAAACGGCTGTTGTTTGATCATACCTACTAATCGTCCACAAGAGACGAATCGTCGTTGCACAGAACAGTGTTTTATCCAGACTCCAGGCCTTTGGGGGAAATTGAGGCTTTCAGGGGGAATCGACTTGGTTGGAGGGGAAATGGCACAGTTCAATGGAAAATTTGTGTAAGTGCTGGGACTTTTTTTGGGGATTTAAGGTTTTTGGGGGATCTCCCCTCCTAACAGGCCTGTATAAAACACTGGTGCAAAATTTCAACTAACATCTGCTGCTACTTCGTCTATAGTTTTAATAGCCTAAGGATACGACATGCACGAAACAATAAGCCATCTTAGATAGAGCATATTGTGCAAAATTGATAATTGCGAACAAACAGTGGCGGTTCTAGAGTTAGGCAAGTGGGGGGGAGACGTCCTTAAATGATACGACAGTCCTTAAATTCCGTGGCCCCGTCCTTAAGGGCGTTTATCCTTAATAAGGGCACAAAATGTCCTTAGATTTCATTAAAAATAGTGATTACTGATTTCAGACATTACTCTAGTCTAGATTAAAAGGACTTTGTAATTGATTGATATTGATTGCTAAAAAGGTCATCATCGTCGTGAGTTCCCCCGCGGGACTGGACTGGATCCAATCTGCAGAAATATGAGGGTAATATTACAGGTAAGCCGTGATCTCTGGCACATACTTTAAAGACTGACTGTGATTTATAACTGAGTAGCCAAAAGCTGTAAAAGAAACCTCTTCGAAAGTAATCGTCAAACGTTGTTTACTGGTCGCTAGGTGGCGCCTGTTTCGCCGAGTCGTAAAAGCGGCTCTTGTACTCGATATGTAATCCAGTATATAGACTTTCTTAACAATCTCCCACTCACCCACCCACCCAGCCACTCAATCCCTCCACAATTGGTTTTGCGCAAATCCCGCGACTTGTCCCAGCCCGAAAAGGGGGTCGCACACACCGTGCCCTCTCGTGACACGCTAATGCACCACTCCAGTAATGTTGATGACTGGGGCTGCATCCCCCACCGGCCGAATGACCTTTTTTGCTTGTCAACCTACCTATTTTCCCTTGTTTTCCGGTGAGTTTATACAAAATCCACTGAAAGATACTACGAATGGCGTTTTTTTGCTTGTCAGACTTTTCTGGCTAGGTTTATATAAATTTAGTGGGCAAAAACAATTTTCTCCATCTCATTTTCTTTTTTAAAACTTTGCATCCCCCACCAACACCAACTTCCTATACAGTTTTTCACCCCCCCCCATCAAGAATTCCTGGAACCGCCATTGGCAAACTCACTCCGAAGATTTCTACCTCTATAGTTTGGAGTCTACGAGTTAAAACCCAATTGTTACGCCCAATGGTTTGGCGAGCCCCGGCCAGAGGAACATTATCTTCATCAAAGATACATCGAGAAGATATTGGAAATTCGATGCTCGTCGTTTGTTTCCTAATAGAATATCGTTTCCACTTGTGTGGTGCGAGTGTATCTGTGTTTAAATCTATGCAACGGTATAGAGTCGCAGTGGTGTTGACGATGACGATGATGACTGTGGTGATGATCGTGACTTATTGTCGAAGACTTTTAAGCAATTAATGAAATATAAACTGGATTCGAGACATAGGAAACGCGTCAATATCCTTGGAATCCAATATCTCCTGAAGTATAGTATGACATTGCGCATGCGCAGAGAACAGCCGCAGTAGTCGGAGCAATTACGAGAAATTGGAAGGAAACCAAATATCAGGTGAAACGTCTCCATTGCCTTTCAAGGCAACGATAAGTCGGAGACAAGTGTCCTGCTTCAAAATGGCGGCCGATGTCGTGCAGAATTATTATTATTATTATTATTATTATTATTATTATTATTATTATTATTATTATTATTATTTATTACGAACATTTCTATAGCGCAAATAATCGTTAATAATTGAGCTGCATTCTGGACGAGTTGAAGTCTCTGTATCAGATGGTCGCTGATGCACGAGCTCAAGGAGGATGAGGAAGAAGAAGTGAGACAAATTTTGTTTAAGGAAAGCGATGAACAGTAGAGGAGTATAGGACGATGTTACCCCAGAAAATCAGTACAGGCACTACTACTACTACTACTACTACTACTACTACTACTACTACTACTTCTACTACTACTACTACTACTACTACTACTGCTACTACTACTACTACTACTACTTCTACTACTACTACTACTGCTACTACTACTACTACTACTACTACTACTACTACTACTACTACTAGCACTACTATCGCTACTACTACTGTTGTTGCTGCTGCTTCTGCTGCCGAAGAGGTACTGTAATTGAATTCCACATAGATTTAAGCCACGCAGGTCTCGAAGGAGAATCGACACTCGGGCGTCCATCAATCTCGATGTATCGTGAAGTTTAAAATGGATCGAAGATGGACTGTTTGCATGTTGGTGTCAGATAAGTCACTGACCGATGCGAGAATGTTTACTTCGGGACACGATAGAAAAGGTTCCAGGGAGAATAACTAATGTCCACAAGCAATTGCTGGAAGTGGAAAATAGGAGTACTATACGGTTGCGTAGATCTAAGCACACACACAAGCACACATACACAGAGGGTAATTTCGATGTACGTCCTGACTGTGTAGCTTTTTTGGGGGGGCGGACGATGGCAAAAAGATTCCCGTGGGAGAATGCATCCCAACTCATCCCCCACATGGACTCGCCACTGCCTGGATCAAATGGTTTACTGAAGGACTAAATCATGAAATGTTCGCCTGAATCTTGATTTTTATAGTCATCGATTGGTATACAGTTGTGGCGTGTGAAACGCTGATAAAGCATTGATCACATAGACAACGACTCAGGGAAGCGATTGATCTGGACAAAACGTTGTTCTGTCCGGCTTAATGTCTCTGCGATGCTCGATAATTATTCCGAAGCAGCCGAAATACTGGAGTGTTTCATCGAAGAGAAGACAAATCGTGAAATCGATGTAGTTTTTAATCGTGTAAAGTGAACACGGCGTTGATAATTAATTGCCTATTATCGCTCGGTCTTGCCAATCTGGTGTCCGATTGGTCGTGCGGTGTTGCCGCTGTGCTTTATGAATAGTCGTTAGCGCTGTGTGAGAATGAGAGGAATATAATTATAAGTAAGAGATAAATTTCTTTCACGGTAATTTTTATGAACGCCCTTTTACGGCAGTAACCTGTGTAAAAAGATTTCACCGCGCGACAGTCTTCATCTTAAATGTCGGGGAAATCTCATTATAAATGAACATTTCTCATTCCCAAGCAATTGCGAGAAAACCAATTTTCCTTTCAACAACTTTGGCAACCGCCCAACTCTGAGCTTTACACTTTTGTGACTTTTGACCCTTAACGTGTCAAAACCAAATATTAGGGAGATTATCTCATTCGTCTTCTCGTTTCTCCAAGCGGGGCTTCTTAGATTACTATTTCATAGTTTTTGTCTGTATATAATATTCGCTCTGCGCTGTCTGTCTGAATTATTTAGAACTATACTTAACGCTACCGATTTATCCCGTGTAGCTGTTATTTCCATCAGCGATGCGAAATGCCTGATGGATTCAGTGAAAGTCGATTACATGGCACACGGGGGGCCTATTGTCCTGACATATGCGCCCTCAAAGATTATCCAATGGCGAGAGCAGCCAAAGCGATGCTGCATTGGGGACCGAATCTTTGGAACACTGATAAAAAGTATCGCTTTCCTCGCGCAACGAGAGGCTTTTCCATCTACAAAGAGGAACAGGGGTCGAGAATTTTAAATCGAGGAGATGCTTTAATCTGCCATAAAGAAAGAACAATATGGATAGATGGAGAGAAATGAGAGGCAGATAGAGAGGCATAGAGGGAGACAGATAACGAGAGAGAGAGAGAGCGAGAGAGAGAGACAGAGACACAGAGAGAGAGGGAATGTCACAGAGACAGAGACAGGCAGAGAGACGGACAAAGACATTGAAAGAAACGGAGACAGAAAAAGTGGGAGAAACAGAGACAAAGAAAGTGGAAGGGAGGGGAGAATGTTACCACTACTGTTTTAGCCTTGTTTAAAGACACTAGGCCTAATGATAATTTTTCTTATTGTTTTTTTCTGACCTGTCAAAAAATTTGTGTATCCGTATTCTCGAAAATTCTCCTTAATTGTTGGCGTGCGTCTCTGCTTGAAGAGGCTTTGACAAAAGCCAAATGACCACCAAAAATGCAAACTTAAAACATGCGCTATAGGCTACTCCGACCAAAATCTCAATCGAATCGACTACGAATACATTTCGGGAAAACTGTCGCTCAGGCCCGTAGGATGTGGGGGTGGAAGTGGGAGTGCAGAGGGTGTAGCTGCACCTCTGAAAAACTCGGGGGGTGCGGCGCAGCTCCTGGAAGACAAGGCTGTTTTTTTAATTTTTTGCTTGTGAATATTTTTAAATCGAATAAACAGAGATGACGACTTTTTTCCTGCTCGTCAAGGCTTTAGAGTAAAGTTAGCGACGACCTGCCTTCTTTTTTGCTCGTCATGGATTTTTTCAGAGACAATTTTTCCACCTTGTCATAACTTTTATCTTCAGAAAATCTGCAGCCCGTGCTGAAAATTCGTTCCGACGCATCTGCTGTCTCTATATCAAACGATTCAGAAAAATTCCACCCACTTCAGTAAGTTTCTTAATTAACTTTTTCTGTATCTCTCTTTATTGGCGAAGTGCAAATTTAGAATATATATATATATATATATATATATATATATATATATATATATATATATATATTAGGGCTCATTGTTTCTTCATATCGAAGCTTTAGCGATGACCTGTGCTGTTCTTTGGACACAATATCTTGCTTTTCGTCTAATCCAGAGGTGGGCAAACTCTTTCCTCAAAGGGATACTACATTAGCCCGGCCGCACATACAAAAAGCCGAAATGTTAATAATTAAGACTGACATATATCAGCATCATAGGCAGGGATACTTTTACACCCCTAACACCCCCGTTTCAGACCGACACCCCAACACCCCAATCTCAGCTATGGGAACTGATGATTGCTGTTCTCACACAGGCAGTCCTTACTGAACCACTTTAAACCTTGTTATACCTTATTATTATTATTATTATTATTATTATTATTATTATTATTATTATTATTATTATTATTATTATTATTATTGTTGTTGTTGTTGTTGTTGTCGAAACGCAAAACCTATATTTTTGATTTCTTATAAAATATTTAATCCTCAAAAATGGTTCATATGGTGATATTGGCTGATTCACTAAATAGATCGTACGCTCTACGCCTGCGCCGTCTGTCTATCCGAGTTCGCTTCTGGAGAGCGGAGATTCTGTGTTCCCTGTAATAATGCTTCCATTTGAGCGACTAATACGCTTGTATAGATTGCTTGACGCTTTCCATGCGTGCATTATTAAGCAAGGCGATATAAAAATGAAGCGTGTGTGTGTGTGTGTGTGTCAGAAATGTTCATGGGTCCATTTTTTAGAACTCAGCCTAAGCCTAATGGGAAACCCTTTGGGTGTACCGTGCTAGACACAATGTATGCATAGCGATACTGTTTTTATAGAGGTTCGCAAACCACGACTCGCGGGCAACTTGCGACCCGTCAGCTTTCAGAAAATGGTCCACGATGTCTCAATATTTGATATAATGTATTTAAATAATTTTTCAAATGTATTGACGTTCAAATAAATGAATAATAGGTAAATAATAATAATAATAATAATAATTATTATTATTATTATTATTATTATTATTATTATTATTATTATTATTATTATTATTATTATTATACGCGATCTAGAGTCTAGAATTTTATAATGTTATGATCATTTGATTCCGTATGTGTCGAATCAATTTTTGACATAACAATCGTCAATAACACAGTCTAAATTTAAGAAGGTTGTAACGTTGTGGTCCACTTACAGTAAATGTCGAAAATAGTACAATAGACGAGGCCCCTACTTGAAACCCTTGGGAACATGGGCGCCCACAGAAATTTCTCCAGGACGGGGCAAAACATATTTATCACAATGGTTATAGTCAATATTTTAGCTAGGTTTTCAAAGTTCAATGTGAAATATTGGTATTTGCGTTTTCCAGGGGAGGGGGGCAAGTGCCCCGTCTTGCCCTAATGTGCGGGCGCCCATGCTTGGGAATCACTGGGCAGTGGCGTGCAGAGAGTGGTTGGCGCCCATGGTCAAGTAGATAAAAAATGGTTGACGATAATTTTGGCGCCCCCATCTGGTCGGCGCCCGGGGCCACCGCCCCACCGCCCCCTCTACCGGTCACTGAGTTATAAATCCCAAATTCAGTTCCGTGTTCAATCCGTGAACTGCTAAGACTCAACAGTGATTGACTGTCCGGCCTTTTAATCAGCGCCCTGTCCTTTCGTGCCGACGTCTGCGACTGGGCGACAACTTTCAATTTTTCCTTCTGTCAGAGGTCGTCGCACCCGAGCCGCTAACGTTGGTACCCTGCTGTCAACCTCTGGTCCACTTAACGTCTGATAATAATGATATAGGCCTGTGTGTGGTCGCAGAACATCTTCTGGCATTTTGCCAGCACGAAGATAACGTCAACACTGTGGTAAAATATCAATGTTTTATGCGTTTCGTAAATTAACACAGATAAATGCGCTTTCCAATGCATGATAGAGAACGTATAATTTTCAGCTGTTATATATATATATATATATATATATATATATATATATATATAATTGTTATGTGGGACTGCGTGTGTGTCCGCTTGTCTTTCTGTCCATCTGTCTGTCCGCGATTGACTTTTGGATTGGCATTTACAGCAGCAGTAAAAGGCACCAAAGCCAATTCGGTTATGTAGACAATAAATTTTGCGAGTGATTAAAATAGGACAGAACAGCCACGTCTTATTTATCTACATGCTGGTGTTGTCTCCCAGCAACCATCGATGCCGACATAAAATACATATATTTCAGTCCTTACAGCCGACAATACTGAGTGAAGATGGATGAGCATCATTGGTCGAGGATGACAGAAGCAAGAGGATGTGATTTCCTGTATTAAGTTGACGAATTGCAGGGGCATAGTCAGGAATATGATTTGGGAGGTATAAATATTTGGGGGGTATAAACTTTCACTATAAACCATATAAGCTACATAAAACCACATAAAACCACATATAAATCACATAAAAAACTTTAAGGTAGGCCATAGGCGGATTTTATTAAAGGCTAGGGTAGGCCAACTAATCCCACCATAACAAAAAATTGTTTTTTTCCAGTCTATCGCGTGCTGGACGGCACCCGTGCTGGATGACACCCCCAGACCTCCATGCTAGCCTACCCAAATATTAAACTCTAAATCCGCCTATGAGGTAGACTGATTTGGCTGGGGGCATATATACCGATATACCCCCCCCCGTCGCTACGCCCCTGATGAATTGATGTGGCTATGTTTGAAAAAAACCCTGCGCCTAATGAAATTTGGTGTTATAAAAGCTACGAAGGCGTTTTGCTGTGACGAATAATATTGAAAGTAGGTCTTCGTCTTTCCTGTGTGCGTTTAGAGCGTCAATCGAATAAGCAATGTACGCCCATCAATAATTACATTATGCATTTAATGCGATTATGCTTCAGAATGGAGTGTAAATAATATCTCGCGAAAGTCGAATTAAATTTTACACTCTTTTCTCGACCGAGGCGGGAACAGG
>CM030854.1:13303368-13313368 GCA_018105865.1 Metaphire vulgaris
TTTTGTTCATCGAAGACTTTTTCCCAGAAAATATTCATGTGCCCCTTATGCCGGAACTTTGGTTGCCTAATGATTAGAGACACCTTAGCCTGCAAGTAATCTACTGTAAGAAACCGTTGCCAGCACGTTTTAGTTACTGATAAGGAATTCAGGACGTTTAATCTCAAGACGATTCGTCTCAGGACGATTCATCTCAGGACGATTCAACGCGGACGATTCATATCAAGAACGATTCATCTACGGACGTTTCATCAGGAGGACTATTCATCTCACGACTATTCATCTCACGACGATTCCTCACCCTAACCCTAACCCTTATAACCTTATCCGAGATGAATAGTCCTGAGATAAATAGTACTCCTGATGAAAGGTCCTTGATATGAATCGTTCGCGCTGAATCGTCCTGAGATGAATCGTACCTGAGATGAATCGTCCTGAGATGAAACGTCCGGATACCCTGATGAGACGCCTAATTAATTTTATAGACAAGAAATATCTTTTGCGTATTTGACTCATCACAAACCGTATTCGGTTGAGTTAGAGACATATCCGTTACATTTCCGTGCCAATAGCTTTCGATCGTACTATCGGTGGTTTCGAAACCTATCGACGAGTTATAATAGTCGAAGGCAAGGCTCTCGTTGGCGGAGTTGCAGCCCTCGACGGAGACCGGAGGAAGCAGCTGTGGCTTGCGATGCATCAGAAGTGACCCGATCGCTAGCCACAGGCTGAAAGCCAGTCCAAAAAAGCCTCCGATTAGAGCTCCCTTGTGAAAAATAACGATACTATAATATATACATTTCCCCTGGAAATACTAAGAGCGTGCATCTTTAGTGTATTACTATACGCATCAGAAACCTGGACCATAAAGAAGAGGGACAAAGACCGACTAGGCCTACTAGCCTTTGAAATGAAATGCTATAGGAGAATTTTGAACATCAGATGGCAACAGAAAATAAAGAACACAACGATACGAGAAAGAATTAAGAACAAAACAAACATTATGCAAATATTGATACGGAGAAAAATGAACTTCTTTGGACACATATGCAGAATGAAAGACAATAGACTGGTGAAGAAGATCAGGCTGGGAACAATGGATGGAGAAAATCGAAGAGGGAGACCGAAAAGAGAGTGTTTGGATGATATCGAAGAATGGGGGAACGTGGAGCTGCACACACTGATCAGAGCGACGCAGGACCGAGAAAGATGGAGACAAATTGCGAATCAGGCTGTCGACACCTACGGGTACAGCACCCATGGAGCTGGATGATGATGATGATGATGATGATGATGATGATGATGATGATGATGATGATGATGATGATGATGATGATGATGATGATGATGATGATGATGATGATGATGATGATGATACATTTCCCCCAAGTCTGCGTATAACAATATTCCCATTGGACAAGGCGCTGCTGTCGCTGTATAATAATTATAGTAACTAGGCAGCGTAGTTTCATAATTATTAATTATCAATGAGCGGAGTTTGACGAGTAGGAAAATAGTCAGATAAAGTCATCAAAACATTCCATTTACTTTCGAGTTTGCGTGTTTTGAGATTGCGCCCAACAGAAACATTCCCACAATCGGTCCTCCGAATGAACTTATCAATGAAAGAACGACCTATTGCAAAACACGTCCATGCATAAACTCATTCTCGATACAAAGCGTTCAAAATTCTGTATTATTATTATTATTATTATTATTATTATTATTATTATTATTATTAGTAGTAGTAGTAGTAGTAGTAGTAGTAGTAGTAGTAGTAGTAGTAGTAGTAGTAGTAGTAGTAGTAGTAGTAGTAGTAGTAGTAGTAGTAGTAGTAGTAGTAGTAGTAGTAGTAGTAGTAGTAGTAGTAGTAGTAGTAGTAGTAGTAGTAGTAGTAGTAGTAGTAGTAGTATTGACAAAAGTGGCAGTCTATGGTGGATAAGCCAGGTCAAAAACCCTAAACCATACTATTATTATTATTATTATTATTATTACTATTATTATTATTATTATTATTATTATTATTATTATGGACGATTTCTGGAGCGCCGTAAGCAAAGCTAAAAAGGCCTAAGTCAGAAGCGCTTTACAAAAATGTAGGTTTTTTGTAGGTAGGTACTATTTTTCTGTAGGTCCTCGTATAACTTCATATTAGGTATTGACAGGATGTGTCTCCCTCCCCCCGCATATCGGATCCGGATATTTTGGGCCAGTACTATGCTTGCCGGATTCGGATACGAAGCGAATATCGCGAACATAAAAAGTGTGCGCGTAAACTGTAAATTGAAAAAGACTCTATCAAACGTACCACAAGTTTTAAAAAATTTAAAATCACAATTGCAAGTTTGCAGCTTCAAAGTTGGAAGTTAAAAAAAGAAACGTATGATGTTAAATTGAGTCATTCATCAAACAATTGCGAAGCAAAACATGAATCAAAATAAAAACCAATGTAGCTATGATATTCGGACTCGGTATTTATTATCTGCTATAAGTATTCGTCGAATCCAGATACTGCCGAATATCTCATTTTCCGGCCGGAGCGAAAGTCCGGGGAGGTTTCCGGTCATTCCCTACTCCATGTATCATAATCCAGTCTAATCTTAGGCTTCTATGGCGCCACTTCAAACATAATGCACAGAAGCATCAGCCTATGGCATTCAGGGTTTAATCTAGGCCGTTTCCGGGGGAAATTGGCCTTTTCCCACGGAAATTTCGAATTCCCCCCGGCAATTTTGGCATACTACATCAACTAGCAGCAGCCCTCTAGCAGAATTCCCTTGGCTTTGTCAGTTCCCCCGGCTTTGTCACTTCCCCCCCCCGGAGTCCAGGAGTCTGGATTAAACACTGATGGCACGACAGATCAGAATAGATAAAGAGAATACAGAGCATGGGAAAATCTAGCCTACTTCGTATCGACATTGTCTTGGTTATTTGTCAAAGGCTCAGTGAGATCTTAATCTATTCTATTGTCACGGGGAAAAGGTAGCTTAGGTCGGCCGATAAAATGTTGGTGCGCATTGAAGCGTGAAACCTTACCTGAATTATGGGTCCAGGTATGGTAGCCGCTAAGAAGGCTACCGTGCACGAAAGGCCACCGATAACGATAACTGTACATCAACGATAACAATAATAATAGCAACAACAAACATAAAATAAAATAGATCATAGCTAACAGATCACAGCTAATCTGTTCTATGTGAAAATAAATATTGTAAACATAGCACATGAATAGGAAGAAGATATTTAGTAAAATTATTGGTTAATTTGATTTCTCGCATCCATTATGACTGGCATATAGCAGGGTGATATCAAAATATGCATTAGGCCATCTGGCGAACGTTAGCTGAAAAAATCTTCTGAGTTTTGTATAAATGGCAAAACAAAAGTTCTGATTCAATTCGAATGAAAATATGGAAAATATATTAGGTAGAATTATTCATATTTTTGGCAAATAAGATAATGGGAGAGAAATTGATATTGCAATTTCTCGAAAAGTATCTTTTTAAGATTTCCCAGGTACATACCTTTGTTACGCGTCCCGAAAATCCTATGAATATTGCAAAATCGCTTAACCGCTAGGTCTTCTGAACACATTTCAGAGATTCCCTATTGTTAGAGGAGTTTCAGAGCAAAATGGCCGGAATACGCTTTCCTTGCGTTATTGCGAAATGAAATAATTTTATTTTTAAAAAGTACTATAGGGGTATCCAGTGTTTACCAACAAAGTCCGGTTGCTCCGCCCACTGGTGGGCAGAAACCATAGAAACCATTGTCGTCTATTAATAGACGCCAATGGCAGAAGCAGATTTCTTCTGGTGGGCATAGATCAGTGACCATAGAGATTGTTCTGGATACTCCTACAGTACAGTTTCCCAAACTTTTTGGAACTGTGCGATTCACTTCAGCGGATTGGATAAAACACTAATCATATTAACATAAGCCGTGTATGGAGGATTGCAAGCATATAAATTTCTTTAAACCTAAGTCTACTTGCAACTTTCAAGGTTTATGACATTGTGGTGTTGGTTAGAAAATGACAATTTTGAATCTAGTTTTGCTCTGCCCCGCGTCCCATTAGACTAAGCCCTGCGACCCACTTTGGGTCGCGACCCACAGTTTGGGAAGCACTGGCATACAGGACGTTCTATTGCGAAACAGTTTGTTGCCTTTAAAAGAAAAGATGCGAAGAAATGATGCAACTTACTTAACAGACGGTTGATCAACGCTTTTCTGGACTCTGTCAGTTTTGCCAATCTCCATTGCAGGATGTCCTCCCAAGTATTGGCCGCAGTCCCGCTGAGATACGTTGAAATCGTGCTTCAGGCCGACAAATTAAGCAGATCCAAAATTACTATAGACATCCGGGGATTTGGTTCGCGAGTACAAATGGGTCTAATAAGAAGTAAACTATTACAATAGATCGATTAAATTGTCTATTGCGGTCTCAGATTAATCTGTATCGGCTTATTTTGGCGTTGTGCGACCGGTTCTCGTCAGAACACCGATGTTAAGCGAGCGCGGTTCGTGCCCGAATGGGTGACCATCGAGAAATCGAGTCGTGATGACGGTGTAGCGGAATCTAATGTCCGTGAAACGGAATGTCCGGCGGACACATGGTTTCGGAAAAATAGTCCGACCGACTGCTTATTTCGTCAGTTTACGAAATAGATTGTCCGTGTATGAAGTGAATTGTGAATCGCGTACTGATATAAGCGTGTTTGTAGTAAATTTTTACACAGGCTGAAATACACTGTTCAATTCTGTTATATGAAATATTATGCTCCTAGGACACAGCTCTTGATCAAATAACAACTTGGCTCTTTAATTTCCACACCTTGGTTATAACATGAAGTTTAGACAGTTTTTGGACGATTGTTGTTTTACAACGTTACCAGAGCACCATTAAGCATGTTAACATGTTATGTAGACAAACGTCTAAGGGGCTGTCCATTAGTTACGTAAACAATCTATAGGGGAGGGGACTTTGAAGAAGTTTGAAGAATGCTGACATGTGGGAGGGGGTCAAGATAAATTGACGTAAACAATTTTATTTGTAACAATTATTTTAATAAATTAAAAATAGGAAATGAGTCGGTGCATAGTACACGCTCGCTATAAAGTAACAATTGAGGAACTTTGGGCTTCACGTGGGAAAATGGTAGAAGCTAGAATTCAAAGTGTTGTAAGTCTCACATTTTGGCGTCTGTTGAACAAAGTTCCAAAATGTATTAATTTTTGTATTCAATTTAATTTTCATAATTCTATTTTAGCATAAAAGCCAGCCGTATAAAATATTGTTAGCTTGCAGGGGCACAAAGTTTTTGGCATAATTTTATTAGGGTAATCGAAAGTTTGACAGTTGTTGACATGGGAAAGAATGGTCAAAAATTGCCTAAAATTGTTTACGTAATTAATGAACAGCCCCTAGGTTGACAGATCTTACACGTAATCAACAATTTATATCGACTGGAAGATTTATTTCAAGAACGGACACTTTATTTCACATTTTTCTGAAACCAATCGACCGCCCGGATATCATTCTGCTTCGCGTTTCGCCGGGCGCATTACGTCGGGACCCCGGCGGTTGAGCTAGCCGCTCTTCGCTTAGGGGACGATGACCATACCTCGACGACAGTGGCGGTTCCACCATGTTGATGCCTGGGAATGCATCCCCCACCGAATTTCCGGATGAACTTTTTTTGCTTGTCAACCTATTTTCCGGTGAGTTTTTAAGAAAATTTAGTGAAAAATACTGCAAATTACCTTCTTTTTCTTGCTTGTCGGCCTTTTTTGGCAAGGTTTATTAACATTTAGTGAGCAAAACACTACTAAAAATAACCTTTTTTTCTTTTTTCTTGTTTTTCTTCTTCATTTTACATCATCCCACTAACTTCCTATAATTTTTTTCATCCCCGTCACCAAGCATTCCTGGAACCGCCACTGCTCGACGGTTACTGCGCCAATCAACGTTTGACTCTAATTCCAGTCTATCAAGAGATTATCTAGGTACCTGAGCGAAGCACCGTACAGAGTGGCCAGGAAAAGTCCAGCAAATCCGAAAAAATTCGAGAAAATATCGAACACAAAAAATGGAAGCAGCTGAAAAGAAAAAGACACAAATTCATACACATGAAAACACACAACGACATTGGATCAACGCCTTTCTTGCCTCGATTATGTGAATGAAATTCCGTCTTAGCTTTTTGTCTCTTAACTTCTCAGTCTTGTAATTTCTCAGTAAAAAAATGACGAATTATCTTTTTTTCAGATTAGTTTTTTGTAGTTTAGTTTATTTCTTCTTCGTCTTACCTTTTACATGCATGCAGTAATGGCAAGTTAGCAGAGTGGTAGCAACGTTGGGTGATAGAGCAGGAGGTCGCGGGTTTGAGTCCCGCAGGAGCCCTAAAGGTCGACTCAGCCTTTTTCGTAGTGGTAAAACGAGGAGCAGTGGTAAAAATCCCTGCGATAAGTCAGACAGGTACGCTACGCGATACACTAGCCCCATATCCGTGGCAATGCACGCCTGGCTGAGGGCTATAGCAACGGAGATCAGCGCCGTCCTATGAGCCCGTGAGGCTCGGAAAGGACTTTGACTTTTTGAATTATATAATAGAGTAATTACAAAAATTCGAGTAAAAAGTTTAATCAAATTAACATAGAGAGCTTTAAGCTTAACTAGTAGAGACATTATGTTAGCACTTGGAAGAAAAGCAGAAATAAGGTTACTTTAGGGATGGGGAATTATCTTCCAACTGATGATCCATTTTCTACAAATACTTCTACGGTAGAACTTGGTCAGAACGTACTTAGTGGGTCTGCAAAATTTGATATACGGACATTCTCCCCTGGACATAATCCCACACGGACATTATCCTTCTGGACATTATCCCCCCGGACATATCCCCCCGGCAAAGAAGTAATAGATCTGAATTTTGAAAGGTACTTATCGGTTACCTGATGCCATGGCTGCCATCAGTATCGTTTAGGGTTAGTGTTTAGTGTCTGGTTTATGGTGTGGGTAATGAATATAGTCAAAGTCCATAGAGTAAAAAAAGGCGTGATTATGTCCGACTGTGTCATTTCAAAGGGTGTACCGGGGAGGGGGGATAAATAATGTCCAGGGGAGAATGCCCTACAATCGCAAAATTTAGTACGTTAAATACCATCTAATACGGAAGCACATCACACGGAATCGAGCGTAGGCCTAAACCCGAACAAGTTATATCGAAATTCTACGGTATTAACTTTAGCAAAGCGCATATAGTAATAATAATAGTAGTAGTAGTAATAATAATAATAATAATAATAATAATAATAATAATAATAATAATAATAATAATAAATTATTGTACTTTATTCAACAGGTGTAGCTGGAATTTTAAAATGTAGATCTGTCTGACCTGATTGACATTTCCGATATCTTTGTTGGCAATCGGATCGCACTTAATCGTCGCGTAATAAGCCAAAACAACGAGTCCCAGCAGAGAGTTTACGGATGTCATCAGCATCAGCGGAAGGATGTTTATGAAAACGGTTCTGTAATTCAAAACATTATTCAACTTACAAGTTGCTGTAAAGCTAAACAAAGTATGATATCATCAAGGTTTCCCACTCAGATGGCCTTCGTTTAGTAAAGGAGATCTGCCACAGGCGTAGCGACGGGGGTATATCGGTATATATATATACCCCCCACAAATCAGACTATCTTAAAATTTTTAATATGTTTTTAAGGTTGTCAAAGTATTTTAAGAGTTATACCCCCAAATCACATTTTACCCCCACAATCAAATTCCTGGTCACTCCCCTGGATACTGCAGCAAATCAATGGCGATGGTAGGCCTAACACTGATGATTTCCATCGCGACACATGTGCATCTTCGCCCGCTTTGAGATGTATTCGAAACATACGATAAATGCCGAAGTCATAACAAGATTACTAACATTTTGGCTTTACATAGGTTCTTGACAGCCGAATATCTCTGCACGGACGACTGCGTAAAGCCATATGAATGAAGAGCCGTTATCGCCATTCCAATGGTGAGTCCCCAAACAGTATGACGAACTCTTGGATCGGGATTGACGCTAACGAAAAGAGACGATGCTTAATTAATAATCATTAAACACAGTAGAATGTAGATATGTCAAATAACGGTCGTATAGGAGTATCCAGAACAATCTCTACGGTCATTTATCTATGCCCACCAGCAAGAAATCTGCTTCTGCCATTGGCGTCTATTAATAGACGACAATGGTTTCTATGGTTTCTGCCCACCAGTGGGCGGAGCAACCGGACTTTGTTGGTAAACACTGGATACCCCTATACGTTTACCCACATCTATAATTATGTACAAGTGTACATTGATTTCCTCCAACACTAGGCCTACTATTTGTCTGCGTTATCACCGTAATAACTAAAGGAATTTACAACTACTATTACTGCCGCCTGCATATTCTCACCTTGTTTCTTCAGTACTGTTACTGTTAATCTGATGCCTTCGTGCTATAGTTAGGCGTGCCATCTTTCAGCATTTCTAGTATGAATTTTTCACCAAGTGCCCAGCCGGATGGGCTTAAGTCTTCTATGGCAACTTAGCTTGAAATTTTAATCATCAATGCATAATTGGATTGTTCGATGCTGATTGAAACTAATGACATTCTCTTCCTCCTAAATTTCACACGATAAATCCTACCAAACCGCCTAAAATCCAGTTAATAATAATAATAATAATAATAATAATAATAATAATAATAATAATAATAATAATAATAATAGCAATAATAATAATAATAATAATAATAATAATAATAATAATGTAATATGCATCCTTGATATCGTACACTGTAGATGTCTTACTGAGACTTACTCGATCCAATTCAGTCGACCTTCTCTCTCAGCCAAACGATAGACTTCACCAACGCCTCCAACAGAAATTATTCCCTATACACATCAAATAGATGCATTATATACATGGGCGCCCGCACATTGGGGAAAGAGGGGGCACTTGCTTCCCTGAAAAATGCAAATACCAATATTTCACATTGAAATTTGAAAACCTTGCTAAAATATTAACCGCCTCCATTGTGTTAAAATTTGTTTTGCCCCTCCTGGAAAAAGTCATGTGATGTAATCGTGACCATGCGTTTTGATCCTCCTGGAAAAATGTCCGTGTGCGCCCATGATTTTATATATATATATATATATATATATATGCAATGGATAGGCCTACAGCAAACTAGTGTCTACTACTGAAGACAAGCAGCTTCGGTGACGGAGTTTACGAAAATTCTGCCGTGTGAGAGACTTCCCTTAAACAGTCGAGATCATGTATACTAAACCAGTGCCATTTTCGGTACAATTACGAACTACTTTGCAGAAAAAACTGCAGTACCGATCTGTCAGATCCTGCGTTATCGGTACCATTATCGGCATTATCGGCACCACCAGGATCTGTCAGATCCTGCGTTATTGGCACCATTACTCAAATTCAGCGCAATATTTAAGTGTCCCAAACTGACGACTATATAAAATAACCTATGCTGTAGCATTAAGATATCATAGAACGTTATGTTATAATATAGTGCAGTGTTTTATCCAGGTCTTTTAGAGAAGAATATTTCCACCCAATCTCAAAATTCCCTTCCCAAATAATTCGGCACTGACACAGTTTTCCGCGTTGAATTATGTCTCTTTTCCTCCAGCCAACTCAAGTCCCACCCACCCCCCATCCCCAAAGGCCTGCATAGAGTCTGGATAAAACATTGATCCAGTGTAGCTATCACTATGACCAAGCGCTAGACCAGCGAATCTCAACCGCTGGTACACGAATCGCTATGCAAGTTACATTGAAGCTAACTCTTAAAAGAAACACTACAACTCATATTCGATACTATTCGTAATGTTCATCGGACTGAGTGGTTGGTACCTTAGCCAAGATGGCGGTCATGCCTCCAACCATTATAACGAACTGAAAGACGTCTGTCCATATAACAGCTCGCATAC
>CM030854.1:13318368-13360868 GCA_018105865.1 Metaphire vulgaris
GACAACGACGACGACAATGACGATGATGATGATGATGACGACGATGATAATGATGACGATGATGAAGTTGATGACGATGATAATGATGATGATGATGATGATGATGATGATGATGATGACGATGATAATGATGATGATGATGATGACGATGATAATGATGACTATGAAGATGATGATAACGATGATGATGGTGATGATGATGTCGACGACGATAATGATAATGATGCTGCCGATGCTGAAGAAGATGAGTTTGACAAACCTCGTTTATGCTGACGAGCTTCAGTGGATAGAAGAGAGGAACGAGTACTGCGTAGACGATGATCATGGCAACAGGCGCCGAGAAGATTCCCGTGAAAATATAATACTGAATCCCAAAGCAGTAAGTCTCAGCCGAAAAGCCCAGAATCGCAATGGCGGACTGGAAGGTCACGATCAGCGAAATGGCCGTCGGGATGACCCGGAGACGGCGGTCGGCCATTATGAACTCGGCCGTCGTCCTCTGCTTACCGCCGGTCACCGAATGGTAGACGCCGATGCCAATGGATATGGCCAGGAAACCAACCAGTATCAGATAGTCCGGCCATTGTAGGGCTGCCTTCGCCATAGTGTACCAACAGCGTATTAAAAACGTGGCTGGACACAAGAGTGGGGAAAGTATTCGCTAGATAGCTACTAAGGTAACGTCTTAAAACGGTTGTTGGTAGGGTCTATATTTTGCGCCAATAGGTTTAAGAATTTTAATAGAGTTTCACGAATTAGATGTATTTTAGCTTGTGGATATATGCACTCCCGGCTAGAGTATCTCTATATGTGATCGCCTGCAGAGAGGTAAACTCTTCTTGTTGCTGTTCTTGTTGTTTAGTCAAATTTTGGGTCTGTGTATCTCGTACTAGGCGCTGGTTCGGTATCAAAACCTTCAAACGCTACGGTGTTTGAACATTGCAGTTTCCTTTGTCCTCTCAGTCGATACTGTTTCTTGCTGGTCCAGTGAAGTCAACATTTAACGCATCGCTGGTGACTTTAAGATTCAATTCGTCGTCGGATTTATATCCAATCCCAGTAGTTATAAAATAGGACGATTTAAGTTCAGGATGTATGGCAGACAGTCTTATTAGCAGTAGTTTTGATTGCTTCGAAGCCGTCTAAGGTGTAATCAGATTCAACAGGAGCAGAAACTTTGAAATAATGGACGATTTAAGCTGCCGTGGTGTCAAAACTCTTTCATTAAAACACTGGAGAAAAAATTGAATGGTTGGGTGGAATAAGGAATTAAATGCAGTTACCACCTAATGGTGAGGTTGTCAATTGAAGGGCCCAGAGAAATAACGAAGTAAATCCAGTTACCCCATTAGTGGTGAAAATATCAGTTGAAGGGTCCGGTGAAATAAGGAAGTAAATGCAGTTACTCCTCTTATTGTTATTGATACTTAAACCATTGGGGGGTCGGATACAGTTACCTCCTTATTCCACCCAGCCATTTGAATGGCAGCTTAAATCGTCCATTATTTCAAAGTTTCTTATCCTGTAGAATCTGATTACACCTTAGACGGCTTCGAAGCAATCAAAACAACTGCTAATAAGGCTGTCTGCCATACAGCCAGTGGCGTCTTTAACCAATGCGGGGCCCCAGGCATCTGGCGGCCTGCGGGGCCCCAGACATGAAGATCAATGTTGTCAAGCAAAAAAGTCATCTCCAACGTTTTTGAATGCTGACAAGCAAAAAAGTAATCCTACGTTAAAAAAGTAGTTTGCGCGCGGCGCGGGGTTCCTAAGATGCGCCCCTGCATACAGCCTGAACTTAAATCATCCTATATTGTAGCTACTAAGATTGGATATAAATCCGATGACGAATTGAACCTTAATAAAGTCACCAGCGATGCGTTAAATGTTGACTTCACTGGACCAGCAAGAAACAGTATCGACTGAGAGGACAAAGGAAACTGCAATGTTCAAACACCGTAGCGTTTGAAGGTTTTGATACCGAACCAGCGCCTAGTACGAGATACACAGACCCAAAATCTGACTAAACAACAAGAACAGCAACAAGAAGAGTTTACCTCTCTGCAGCCGATCGCATATAGAGATACTCTAGCCGGGAGGGCATACCCACAAGCTAAAATACATCTTATTCGTGAAATTCTATTAAAATTCTTAAAGTCTATTGGCGCAAAATATGGACCCTACCAACAACTGATTTAAGACGTTACCTTAGTAGCTATCTAGCGAATACTTTCCCCACTCTTGTGTCCAGCCACGTTTTCAAGACGCTGTTGGTACACTATGGCGAAGGCAGCCCTACAATGGCCGGACTATCTGATACTGGTTGGTTTCCTGGCCATATCCATTGGCATCGGCGTCTACCATTCGGTGACCGGCGGTAAGCAGAAGACGACGGCGGAGTTCATAATGGCCGACCGTCGTCTCCGGGTCATCCCGACGGCCATTTCGTTGATCGTGACCTTCCAGTCGGCTATATCGATACTGGGCTTCTCGGCGGAGGCGTACTGCTTTGGCATTCAGTATTCTATTTGCACGGGAATCTTCTCGGCGCCTGTTGCCATGATCATCGTCTGCGCAGTGCTCGTTCCTCTCTTCTATCCACTGAAGCTCGTCAGCATAAACGAGGTTTGTCAAACTCAACTTCTTCAGCATCGGCAGCATCATTATCATCATCGTCGTCGACATCATCATCACCATCATCATCATCATCATCGTCATCATCATCATCGTCATCATCATCATTGTCATCGTCATCGTCATCATCATCATCATCATTATCATCATCATCAGCGTCATCCTCGTCGTCATCGTTGTCGTAATCATCAGGTTCTGTGTCTTGACTCTTGACACAGGTTTAGTGCTCCATTGTTTTCCTCTCTGTGCCTTGCCTCTTCCTTGATTCCTGCTCATTTTCTGCTTATGATCATAATGCCGGCAAAGATATATAGCGTAATCGACGCGTTAGAAAGTTGGAAGAAATATTTTAGATTAGTGTCGTTGTGACCCTCTACCCAACCGCATTGACCGCGAATGCTCAAACGTCGACTGTTTATAAATACATTTTCCTGGAACGCAATTTAGCAAAAACGTGTTCCATTTTTATTGATTCACTCAGTGGTGTAGCGAGGGGGTGGGGACGAACCGCCACTTGCTTTAGGGGCGGCATTTTCGAAAAAATGCATATGAACAATTTTAGGAAGTAGCGATAAGGTTTTTTGCCTGTCAAGAATTTAACGAGGCGGCATTTTTTATTTGACTCGCTACGCCGCTGAGTTCACTAAAAGGATCCTTTGAAATTATGAATCTGTTTCCTCCTGAGAAACCAAAGGATTTCGAGCCCTGATCCATCCCCTGCTAGAGACCGAATCGATGTCGAAAACATTTTATTTGGGCATGTTACCCCACTGAATTTGGGGTGATAGCTTTTTTCAGTCCAACGTTAGAAAAGAATGCATTAAGTAGAGTTTGCTGACACCTTATCATTGCGTTTAATCGGCGAACCCATAATAAAATTTTACCTAATTAATTTTATAATCCATCTGTTTATTACGATAAGTATAATATTAAAAGTAAATTGGGACACGAACCGCGAAAGAATTTATTTGGTCTCATTGGCGCAGCCACGGAGGGAGTGCACAGGGTCGCCCCCCTTTATTCTGGGTGGGACCGCTTGTGGGATTCGGGCAAACACGTTGAGAAGTTTCCGGGGGTTTGGGTAGGGGTAGCATGGGCGAAGATAACATGTGACTGTGCGAAGAACTCCTTATTTATCGCCCGTCTGACGTTTTAACGCAAAAATGTCGACGTGCCCCCCCTATTCTGGTACCCTGGCTACGCACTGTTATACCATGTTTACGAGTAGGCGAAAGTCACAATGTTCCCTCTAGGCCAGCGGTTCTCAACCTGTGGGTCGCGACCCCCAAGGGGGTCGAATGACGATTTGCCAGGGGTCGCCCGAGACCATCAGAAATATGAGGTTGTCTCTTTTCTTGTTATTGTACAAAATGTCCTCAGTGGTAGGTGGTAGTTACGACATACTAGTTGTTTTACTATAATTGTCATTCGAGGATAGACATGGAGACAATTAAATAATAACGATTTCGAACATTTTGATTGTCGTAGCATTATTATTTTTAGCAGCTTACATTGTGAACGAAAATAATTTTACCGTTGGGAGGTCGCCACATAATGGGGAATTGAATTGAAGGGGTCGCGGCACTATAAAGGTTGAGAACCGCTGCTCTAGGCTGTGCGCGTGTGTGCGCGCACAGAGGTCGCAAGGCAAGCGCACAAAGGAAAAAATGGAGCGCACACATTTTTGAACAGTGTTTCCATTGCTTTCATATCATACACGTACTTACTGTACAGAAGTGTTGACCTTCCGTCCGTGTACAATTTTGCACACGAGAAACTTCATGCGCACACGTACTACAAAACATTTGAGGGAACATTTGCGACAGACCCAATCGAGGCTTTCAAGCGAAAGCGAGGCTTTCAAAACAGACGTCAATAGAGCTTGTTCGCTGTGAAAGCGTCTTTTGATGGCTAGATTTTATTGTGAAACAGTTGGCTAGATTTTGGACGAAAATAGCCAACGCGTACTACCTTGAGCCAGTTTCAACTATATTGGCACTCTTTTCACCTCTCAATCACATCATTCATCGTTATCATCATCATCTCATCTCCCTCCATCACGCTCACGATTAATCTCTGTCTGTCTGTCTGTCTTACTGTCTGTCTGTCTACTATTGTCTGTCTGCCTGGCTGTCTGTCTGTCTGTCTACTGTTGTCTGCCTGCCTGTCAGTTTGTCTGTCTGCCTGCGAATTGTATTGCGCTGTTCTCTGATATGAAACTCGTCCTTTTCAGTCTCTAAAAGCAAGTGTTCTGTCATGGTCGTCGGCGGCTGTCAAGCTCTGCAATCTTTCAAGATTTAAGTTGTCCAAAAATGGATGCAGGCATTATTAGAAGACGATTTCCTGCACGACGCACTTTTTTAAAAGTAGGACTTGATCTACGACGGCAAAACAGGGCAGCTAAAGATGTGACCAATGACTGTCTAATGCCTGACTCCACAGTGCTTCAACCCGGCTTTGATCTGGAGAGCCAAGATTGCATAGGCAGTTACTGTTGTGCTGCTTTTCTAAAACGATATATAAATCCACGAAATTTTACTTACTTACTTACTTAATCGCTATCGAACCAATCACGAACGGTGCGCAGTATCACTGCACCAGTGGGGCATCAGAGACAACCCTCCATATTGCCCTCGTGGTAGCAGATACAATCAGTGAGTGTCCCTTAATTAATCAACAAGATTCACTAGATGACTCAAAAGCTTACACTAGGCTCTGAGCCTAATGACGTTGCTTGGCTTCAAAAGAACAGCATTCGCTAAGAAGAAGATTAGAAGAGACAGCAAAAGCAGTAACACGTGGATGTGAAAGATAGGCGATCAGAAAGAAAATCATACAAGAAAAGCATCAAGGGAGAGAACTGTCTGGAAATGCTTGATTCGTAATGTCATCTTACCTTCAACTACTGAATGGAAGAGGAAATGATGATGATGATGATGATTATGATGATGATGATGATGATGATGATGATGATGATGATGATGATGATGATGATGATGATGATGATGATGATGATGACAAAAGAGACGAGTTTAACTTCGAACTGATCGGTCAATTGAAAGTCGAATCGCAGTTAATTAATTGTTTAGAACGACTATTTATGCCCAATATTGGAAATCTCACTTGCAGTTTTTTTTAAAGAAACGACTGTTAGAGATAATGAATTTGCATCCGGAACAGAAGTTATTTTGTTTGCTGCTGTCGTAGTATTTAGAACGGCGATTCATGTCCAGGAATGTCAGAATGTTTGCTGCTACGCTCGGAATTATATCAGGGGTAAGTAAAATGTTTAACTTTGCCTTTCCAGCTTTCAAGGAAATAGGATAAACGGAAAATATATATGAAATAATAATAATAATAATAATAATAATAATAATAAAAGAACGCAGTCGCCTTTTTAATAATAATAATAATAAATAATAATAATAATAATAATAATAATAATAATAATAATAACAACAACAATGATAATAACGGGGATGTATAATGGTAGGATCTCCCTGTGTGAGAACCACTATGTTGCACACAGAAAATTATGACCTTGCTGTGTAATCTCATTCTTTGCCCTCTTGTCCTCTTGTAGGTTTGTTCCTCTATTCTCCTTCTTTGTCTTCTTGTCCTTGAGTCTAAAAATAACAACAAAACCTTTGCAATATTTAAAGTGTCAAGTCATAAATGCCTCATTCATCTACTGTAGTCACTACTGCCTGCAATGCTATATTCTACTGTCCAATGGCTACACAAGACTATATATAGACAACATATCTTGCATAGCACAGTTTTAGGCCCTATATCCAGTCAACAATATTAACCGCTAGATGAAAATAAAATAAAATAATAAAAATAAAGATGCATTCCGGATTTCTAAAATGTGTAGTGGATAATTTAAGCGGAGGATGTCATCTGTTTATAAAATTAATTAAAATTTGGTCCATGTGTAAACACACATGGACCAAATTTTACTTAAAATAGCACCTTGTATAGAGCGAGAAGATGGCAGATTGGTAATGCGCTAGAGCGGTAGACTAACGGATCGGGTTCAACTCCCGCAGGAGCCCCTAACCTCGACTCAGCTTTCATTCTCTAGAGGGCGGTGGTAAATGAGTTGCAGCTTTGGCTGCGAAGGTCAAACGCGGGTCTTGGAGAAAGCAATGGCAAGTTAATCTAGATTAATGGTGCAAGCCACCTGCGTCGCTGCTTCAGAGACGTCCATGGGTCCATTTTTTGGAACCCAATCCAATCCAACCCATCAAATCTCTAACCCATCCCAACCCATGCCGATAATAGGTTTACTTGGCCCAACCCAACCCAACCCAATGTAATACATTACAGTTTCTTAAACCATGACTTATTTTCTCACCCAACCCAACCCACTATAACTATGGAAAAGTCTGACCCAACCAATCCAACCCAACCCAACCCATGGGTTAACCCAACCCATGGACATCTCTGCGCTGCTTGCACCGGGCCCAGCGCTCGAACTCGAGTATGGGTAAATCATTACCTTTTACCTAATACCGTGCGGTTGTATAGTTTATTCGGTAATAATAGAACGGGAAGAATATTTGAAAATTATACTTCGTTCTGTATTTTCCTTACCAACAGATATTGTACAGTGGCGCCGTTCTGTTCGTTACTTCGTCGGCGTTGGAATCAGGTATATATATCCTACAGATCATTACCTTCCAGACCCTGTCAGACGGGGTAGATGGGTCAACTTGACTAAGACCTCCGCTTATTAAGGAATTTAAAGGACCTCAAAATAATAATAATAATAATAATAATAATAATAATAATAATAATGCTCTCTGCCAAATCATTAGTGGCAATAGCTAGTCAGAAAACATTTCCAGGCCTTTTTGTCAAATGTCAATTTTCCTCCTTCTGCAATTGTCAGTTGTCTTTCTTTAAAATCTTCTTTATGTTGTCTATCCATTTTTTCTGGGCCTGCCTCTTCCTTTTTTTTACCTTCCTTGTATGTGTTGAGTGCTTTTGGGGGGAAGTCTCGAGCATCCTGTTTACATGTCCATACCATGTAAGCCTCAAAATAATAAGCCTATATAAATTATATTTTTGCAATTCTCTTAAAGCGCCAAACATATCAATGATTTAATATTTGTAAATGGTCCGGGCTCTTTCTGACATAGAAAAGGGAATGCTGCTATCTTGTCTTGAAGCAGTGGCGGCTCTACATGGATGACCCGTGACCCTATTGAATGCCTGCCCTCCCCCAGTGCCCTCCCTGTTGGGGCCCTAAACTTACTACTACAGTTTATAACTATGAACACATGGTTGGCCCCAACGCTTAGAAGTTGCCACCCAACGGCCCGCCACATGACAAATCCTGGAGCCGCCACTGTCTTGAAGTAGAGTTCTAGCATGAAACCATTAGATTTTATTCCACGCGTTTGACTTAGTCTAATAATTCTAGTGATTATCGTTCTCATGAGATGTTAATAATACTGTGATTTTAAGTGGTTTACGAGGCTAAGTAAGCCTGTGTTAGCATCGATGTGTTTGCAGGAACTGGATTATCGATAAAGGTTTCCGTTCCAGTGATGGTCGTTGTCGCCGTCATATACACAGCTCTTGTAAGAATAACTGAATATCTTACTTTCTTTACATTTTGAGGGAATGAATCGTCACCAGTAAGACCACAGGATTTAGTGCGAGCAATTAGCTAGCCTATAGCACGTGCCTATTATTATTATTATTATTATTATTATTATTATTATTATTATTATTATTATTATTATTATTGTTGTTGTTGTTGTTGTTACTTATGTGGCAACTTATCTGGTAGCGGACTGCAAGAACACATTACATTGTTAGTTTTTACACAAAAATTCACGGTAAAGTTGTTTATGATGGCAATAACATGATGACTGAGTGGCCTAACTCTCGAAGCCATGCATTATAACGTGTAGGCCTTTGTCACTAGGGTGGCCAATGATACTAGCTTTGAAGACAAATGTGCCCGAAAAAATATGCAGATATTTTGGAGCGCTAAGATGAAGTAGCTAATCAGGAGAACATGGGCATCGAACAAACCATCATGACCATGACAGGAAGACAGGAATAGAGGGAGGCTGACGATAGCATGGATCGACAACATTGGCGAATGGTCTAAGCCCCAGGACTCACGTTTGACCAGCACAGCCAGAGATAGGAGATCTTGGTCACAGCGGTGGTTCCACGTGGATGATGAGTGGGGATGCATCTCCCACCGGACTTACGGGTTTACTTTTTTACTTGTTAACCCTATTTTTCCGGCAAAGTTTATAGATTTCCCCTTCTATTTTCACCCATTCCCCCCGACAACTTTCTATCAATTCATTTCATCGCCCCCCAACCAAGAAATCCTGAAACCGCCACTGCTTGACCATTTAATTATTCGGCCACTGTGGGCAACCTTCATTGGCGAAGAAAGCCTCGATAAAGTTACAGATACTGTGTCATTGTTTTCGTAGGGCGGTATGCGAGCTGTTATATGGACAGACGTCTTTCAGTTCGTTATAATGGTTGGAGGCATGACCGCCATCTTGGCTAAGGTACCAACCACTCAGTCCGATGAACATTACGAATAGTATCGAATATGAGTTGTAGTGTTTCTTTTAAGAGTTAGCTTCAATGTAACTTGCATAGCGATTCGTGTACCAGCGGTTGAGATTCGCTGGTTTAGAGCTTGGTCATAGTGATAGCTACACTGGATCAATGTTTTATCCAGACTCCAGGACTTTGGGGGTGGGGTGGGAATTGACTTGGCTGTTGACTGGAGGGGAAGAGATATAGTTCAATGCGAACATTTGTGTCAGTGCCAAAATTTTTGGGAAGGGAATTTTGATATTGGGTGGAAATCTCCCCCTCTAACAGACCTGGATAAAACACTGCATTCTATTATATTAATTTGTTTGTTTATTCTCGGCCAATTTTTAAGCGCAGTAGCAGGGCTGTTGTATAGTGAACCAGATATCTTAAGATATCTGATTCATTATACAACAGGTTTTATAGACATCAAAAACAAGTTTTATAAATAATTCGCTATGTGAGAGAAACCAATTGAAGGCCTGCTGAATAGAGGTTGTATGTTAAAATATAATTGATTTGAAGAAATTCTACCGCAAAATCAACATTTTCTTTTTGTTCCATCTTCATTGCTTTAGCCTTTGCAAGAATAATCAATATTATCATTCTCAATTTTGATCTACAGGGCTCTAAATATAGCACTCGTAGCTATTTCATACTAACATAACGTTTTATAGCCATTTATAGCCATTTTATAACATGACGTTCTATGAAATCTTGATGCTACAGAATAGATTAGTTTATATAGTTGTCAGTTTGGGACACTTAAATATTGCGCTGAATTTGAGTAATGGTGCCAATAACGCAGGAACTGACAGATCCAGGTGGTGCCGATAATGCCGATAATGGTGCCGATAACGTTATTATCTGACAGATCCCGGTAGTACCGATAACGCAGGATCTGACAGAACAGATCGGTGCTGCAATTTTTATGTACAAATAGCTCGTAATTGTACCGAAAATAACACTGGTTTAGTATAGGATCTCGCCTGTGTAACGGGAAGTCTCTAACACGGCAGAATTTTCGTAAACTCATGTATATAATGCATAAATTTGATGTGTATAGGGAATAATTTCTGTTGGTGGCGTTGGTGAAGTCTATCGTTTGGCTGAGAGAGAAGGTCGACTGAATTGGATCGAGTAAGTCTCAGTAAGACATCTAGCCTACAGTGTACAATATCAAGGATGCATATTACATTATTATTATTATTATTATTATTATTATTATTATTATTAACTGGATTTTAGGCTTTTGGTAGGATTTATCGTGTGAAATTTAGGAGGAAGAGAATGTCATTGGTTTCAATCAGCATCGAACAATCCAATTATGCATTGATGATTAAAATTTCAAGCTACGTGTCCATAGGGGACTTAAGCCCATCCGGCTGGGCACTTGGTGAAAAATTCATACTAGAAATGCTGAAAGATGGCACGCCTAACTATAGCACAAAGGCATCAGATTAACAGTAACAGTACTGAAGAAACAAGGTGAGAATATGCAGGCGGCAGTAATACTAGTTGTAAATTCCTTTAGTTATTACTGCGATAACGCAGACAAATATTAGGCCGAGTGTTGGAGGAAATCAATGTACAATTGTACATAATTATAGGTGTGGGTAAACGTATACGACCGTTATTTGACATATCTACAGTACATTCTACTGTGTTTAATACTTATTAATTAAGCATCGTCTCTTTTCGTTAGCGTCAATCCCGATCCAAGAGTTCGTCATACTGTTTGGGGACTCACCATTGGAATGGCGATAACGATTCTCCAAACATATGGCTTTACGCAGTCGTCCGTGCAGAGATATTCGGCTGTCAAGAGCCTATGTAAAGCCAAAATGTTAGTAATCTTGTTATGACTTGTGCATTTATCGCATTTTTCGAATACATCTTAAAGCGGGCGAAGATGCACATGTGCCGCCGCGATGGAAGTCATCAGTGTTAGGTCTACCATAGCCATTGATTTGCTGCAGTATCCAGGGGCGTAGCCAGGAATTTGATTGTGGAGGGGTATAATTGTGGGGGTATAATGTGATTTGGGGTATAACTCTTAAAAAACTTGACAACCTTAAAAACATATTAAAAATGTTAAGATAGTCTGATTTGGGAGGGGTATATATATATATATATATATATATATATATATACCGATATACCCCCGTCGCTACGCCTCTGGCAGATCTCCTTTACTAAACGAAGGCCATCTGAGTGGGAAACCTTGATGAGATCATACTTTTGTTTAGCGTTACAGCAACTTGTAAGTTGAAGAATGTTTTTGAATTACAGAACCGTTTTGATAAACATCCTTCCGCTGATGCTGATGACATCCGTAAACTCTCTGCTGGGACTCGTTGTTTTGGCTTATTACGCGACGATTAAGTGTGACCCGATTGCCAACAAAGATGTCGGAAATGTCAATCAGGTCAGATAGATCAAGAAAAAGTCTACATTTTAAAATTCCAGCTACACCTGTTGAATAAAGTACAATAATTTATTATTATTATTATTATTATTATTAGTAGTAGTAGTAGTAGTAGTAGTAGTAGTAGTAGTAGTAGTAGTAGTAGTAGTAGTAGTAGTAGTAGTATTAATATTAATAATAATAATAATAATAATAATAATAATATTATTATTATTATTATTATTATTGTTGTTGTTGTTGTTGTTATATGAGCTTTGTTAAAGTTAATACAGTAGAATTTCGATATAACTTGTTCGGGGTTACGCTCGATTCCGTGTGATGTGCTTCCGTATTAGATGATATTTAACGTACTAAATTTTGCAGACCCACTAAGTACGTTATGACCAAGTTCTACTGTAGGAGTATTTGTAGAAAATGGATCATCAGTTGGAAGATAATTACCCATCCCTTAAGTAACCTTATTTCTGCTTTTCTTCAAAGTGTTACCATAATGTCTCTACTAGTTAAGCTTAAAGCTCTTTATGTTAATTTGTTTAAATTTTTACTCGAATTTTTTTTAATACTCTATTATATAATTCAAAAATTCAAAGTCCTTCCCGAGCCTCACGGGCTCATAGGACGGCGCTGATCTCCGTTGCTATAGCCCTCAGCCAGGCGTGCAATGCCACGGATACGGGGCTAGTGTATCGCGTAGCGTGCCTGTTTGACTTATCGCAGAGATTTTTACCACTGCTCCTCATTTTACCACCACGAAAAAGGCTGAGTCGACCTTTAGGGCTCCTGTGGGACTCGAACCCGCGACCTCCTGCTCCAACACCCAACGTTGTTACCACTCTGCTAAATTCCCATTACTGCATGTAAAAACGTATTCCAAAGAAGAAATAAAATAAAATAAACTACAAAAAGCTAATCTGAACAAAGATAATTCGTAATTTTACTCTTAAATTACAAGATTGAGAAGTTAACTTACATGTAAGAGGCAAAAAGCTAAGACGCTATTTCATTCACATATTCGAGTCTAGAAAGGCGTTGATCCAATGTCGCTGTGTGTTTTCATGTGTATGAATTTGCGTTGTTTTGCTTTTTTCAGCTGCTTCCATTCTTTGTGTTCGATATTTTCTCGAAATCTCCCGGGTTTGCTGGACTTTTCCTGGCCACTCTGTACGGTGCTTCGCTCAGGTACCTAGATAATCTCTTCACGAACTGGAATTAGAGTCAAACGTTGACTGACGCAGTAATTTGAGTTAATTACCTATTTTTTCCGAAACCACGTGTCCGCCGTTCATTCCGTTTCACGGACATTAGATTCCGCTACACCGTCATCACGACTCGATTTCTCGATGGTCACCCATTCGGGCACGAACCGCGCTCGCTTAACATCGGTGTTCTGACGAGAACCGGTCGCACAACGCCAAAATAAGCCGATACAGATTAATCTGAGACCGCAACAGTCAATTTAATCGGTCTCTTGTAATAGTTTACTTCTTATTAGACCTATGAGGGGTCGTCCATAAATGACGTAACGCGATTTTGGCACTTTTGACCCCCGTATTTTTTTCTCTTCAAATACCCTGACAAGCCAAAAAAGTAAGTGAAAAATTTTGTGTAACGTTACGTCACATTTACGGAACTCATTCTCGTCACACTTCGTAACAAATGCCCGAACCCCCGCGTTACGTCATTTGTGGACGACCCCTAAGTACTCGCGAACCAAATCCATGGCTGTCTATAATAATTTTGGATCTGCTTAATTTGTCGGCCTTGAAGCACGATTTCAACGTATCTCAGCGGGATTTCGGCCAATACTTGGGAGGACATCCTGCAATGGAGATTGGCAAAACTGACAGAGTCTAGAAAAGCGTTGATCAACCGTCTGTTAAGTAAGTTGTATCATTTCTTCGCATCTTTTCTTTTAAAGGCAACAAACTGTTTCGCAATAGAGCATCCTATATGCCAGTGTTTCCCAAGCTGTGGGTCGCAACCCAAAAGTGGGTCGCAGGGCTTAGAGATATCTATATGCTTGCAATCCTCCATACACGCCTTGTGTTAAAATGATTCTTTATCCAATCCGCTGAAGTGAGTCGCACAGTTCCAAAAAGTTTGGGAAACGCTCTATAGTACTTTTAAAAAGTTAACCTTTTTCACAATAACGCAAGGAAAGCGTATTCCGACCATTTTGCTCTGAAACTCCACTAACAATAGGAAATCTCTAGAGGAGTAATGCATGGATGGACCTAGCGGTTAAGCGGATTTGCAATATTCATAGGATTTTTAAGACGCGTAACAAAGGTATGTTCCTGGCAAAATTATAAAAATATACTTTTCGAGAAATTGCAATAGGCCTATCTATTTCTCCCCATTGCCAAAAATATAGGTAATTCTGAATAATATATTTGCCTTATTTTCATTCGAATCGAATCAGACCTTTTGTTTTGCCATTTATTCAAAACATCCGAAGATCTTTTCAGCTAACGTTCGCCAGATGGCCTAATGCATATTTTGATATTACCCTGCTATATGCCAGTCATAATGGATGCGAGAAATCAAATTCACCAATAATTTTACTAAATATCTTCTTCCTATTCGTGGGCTATGCTCTATTTTATTTTATGTTTGTTGTTGATATTATTATTATTATTATTATTATTATTATTATTATTATTATTATTATTATTATTATTATTATTATTATTATTATTATTATTATTATCGTTGCTGTACAGTTATCGTTGTCGGTGGCCTTTCGTGCACGGTAGCCTTCTTAGCGGCTGCCATACCTGGACCTATACTTCAGGTAAGGTTTCACGCTTCAATGCGCACCAGCATTTTATCGGCCGACATAAGCTACCTTTTTCCCGTGACAATAGAATAGATTAAGAGCTCACTGAGCCTTTGACATTGAACCAAGACAATGTCGATACCAAGTATGCTAGATTTTCCCATGCTCTGTTTTCTCTTTATCTATTCTGATCTGTCGTGCTATGCATCGGTGTTTAATCTAGACTCCTGGACTCGGGGCGAACTGACAAAGCCGGGGGAACTGAGAAAGCCGGGGGGAATTCTGCTAGGGGCTGCTGTTAGTTGATGTAGTATGCCGAAATTTCCGGTGGGAATTCGACATTTCCGGGGGAAGGCCAATTCCCCCTCCGGAAACGGCCTAGATTAAACCCTGAGTGCCATAGGCTGATGCTTCTGTGCATTATGTTTGAAGTGGCGCCATAGAAGCCTAAGATTAGACTGGATAATGATACATAGTGTAGGGAATGACCGGAAACCTCCCCGGACATTCGCTCCGACCGGACAATGAGATATTCGGCAGTATCTGGATTCGACGAATACTTATAGTAGATAATTACCGAATCCGAATATCATTGCTACATTGCTTTCCCTTTTACTTCTTGCAAGCTTTGAAGCTGCAAATTTGCAATAGTGATTTTAAAACTTTAATAAGTAATTTTGTGCTTGTGGTACGTATGAAAGCCTTTTGAGTCTTTATCAATTTACAGTTTATATTCGCGATATTCGCCCCGAAATCCGGCAAATACTGGCTCAAAAAATATCCGGATCCGATATCCGGGGGAAAATGGGTCGTCCATAAATTACGTAACGCGGTTGGAGGGGGGGGGTCCGGCCATTTGTTACGAAGTGTGACGACGGGGGGGTTCCGTAAATGTGACGTAACGCAAAAAAATTTGTGGACCTTTTTTGGGCTTGTCAGGGATTTTGGAGAGGAAAATATACAAGGATGGTCTTTTTTGCTTGTCAAGACTTTTCGGAAGATGAAAATAAGGGGGAGGGGAGGTCGGCCCGTTTTTGCGTCATATTTTAGGAGGTCTGACGTTTTGTTACGTCGCGTTACGTAGGGGGATCAAAAAAGTGTCAAAATCACGTTACGTCATTTATGGACGGCCCCAAAAACACATCCGGCCAAATCGTAATATGAAGTTACCACTGTACGAGGACCTACAGAATTTTGAACGCTTCGTATCGAGAATGAGATTATGAATGGACGTGTTTTGCAATAGGTCGTTCTTTCATTGATAAGTTCATTCGGAGGACCGATTGTGGGAGTGTTTATGCTGGGCGTCATCTCAAAGCACGCAAACTCGAAAGTAAGTGTAATGTTTTGATGATTTATCTTACTATTTTCCTACCCGTCAAACTCGGCTCATTAATTATGAAACTGTGCAGCCTAGTTACAATAATATTCTTATACAACGACAGCAGCGCCTTGCAGGGTTTAATCTAGTCCGTTAACGGGGGGAAATTGCTCTTTTCCCCCGGAAATTTCAAATTCCTTCCGGAAATGTTGGCATACTACATCAACTAACCGCAGACCCTAGCAGAATTTCCCTACGGCTTTGTCAGTTTCTCCCCGGCTTTGTCAGCCCCCTCCCCCCTCGGTGTCCAGGAGTCTAGATTAAACACTGGAGCCTTGTCCAATGGAAATATTTGGGGAAAATGTATACATAATGATATCGTTGACATCGGATCAACCTGTCTCTCGTTCCGTCTTTTTGAATAGGCTTAAGACGCACTTTTTCAATCTGACATTTGACTCAGCAATAGCGGCGCATTTGTAAATATAGCGCCTGCAATTTCAGTATCTATCGATCTATCTATCTATCTATCTATCTATCTATCTATCTATCTATCTATCTATCTATCTATCGTTGTTTTTCACAAGGGAGCGCTAATCGGAGGCTTTTTTGGACTGGCTTTCAGCCTGTGGCTGTCGATCGGGTCACTTCTGATGCATCGCAAGCCACAGCTGCTTCCTCCGGTCTCCGTCGAGGGCTGCAACGCCGCCAACGAGAGCATTGCCTTCAACTATAACTCGTCGATAGGTTTCGAAACCACCGATAGTACGATCGAAAGCTATTGGCACGGAAATGTCACGGATATGTCTCTAACTCAACCGAATACGGTTTGTAACGAGTCAAATACGCAAAAGATATTTCTTGCTTTAAACAAATTAATTAGGCGTCTTATCACGGTATCCGGACGTTTCATCTCAGGACGATTCAACGTGGACGATTCATATCAAGGACGATTCATCCCAGGACGTTTCATCAGGAGTACTATTCATCTCAGGACTATTCATATCGGATAAGGTTATAAGGGTTAGGGTTAGGGTTAGAGTGATGAATCGTCGTTAGGCAGCCAAAGGTCCGGAATAAGGGGCACATGAATATTTTCTGGAAAAAAGTCTTCGATGAACAAAAATTGTCGTCAAGAAAATCTTCACATATTCATGTATTCAGTGGCGGGTCCAGGATTTCTTGGTGGAGGGATGAAATGAATTTATAGGAGGTTGGTGTGGGATGAAAAGTGAAAGAAAATCAATAAACTTTGCCGGACAAAGGCTGACAAAAGGGAACTTTTATCCCTAATTTTACTAGTTTTATCGAAAAATAGAGGTTGACATGCAAAAAAGGCCATCCGCAGTTTTTCCCCGTAGTTTTGCGATACTTTTACCCAAAAATAGGTTTCACAAGCGAAAAAAAATTCCGGAAGTCCGGTAGAGGATGCATCCCCACTCATCCCCAACGTAGAACCGCCACTGCACGTATTCTCCAACAATGCAACCTGCCTCCCCCTCCTAATTTCTCAACGGTGTTGCGCAGGTCTCACTACCGATCCCAGCCACAATAGGGGGCCCGGTTCCCTACATCCCCCAATGCATCTGAGCGCTTGGCATTCTTCATTTGAAAGTCGTTGCCGGCGTACACACAGTAGTCTAAGAGCAGTGCTAACATACATAAAATATGCTTTTAGAAAACACACCTTTTTCTTCAGATGGACATGCTGCTTGTAAAGCATCAGAACGCCGGTTTGATTTGGAAAATCGTTCCTTTCACGTGAAACATTTCTCAGTTTTTGTTCTTGTCATGTCAAAATGAACTGGCTCTTCCAAGCAGTGGCGTAGGTAGGGTTTCGGAAAAGGGGCAGTGGTGGCTCCACAGATGGGTCCGTGCCCCCTATTGAGTGCCTGGCGCCCAGTGACCCCCTGTTGGGACTCTATACTTAATACTGCATACCAAGCAACAAATGGTTGGCTCCCGTGATTATAAGTTACAACCCCAACGGCCCCCACTTGCCAAATCCTAGAGCCACCACTGATATGGAGGGGGGCATATTGAACAAAAGGTTCGACGAGCAAAACAGGCTAAATAATTTAATGACAACTACTGCCTAAATTCACGTATTCTCTTCGATCATGCTACCGACCCCAACCCTTCCCCACCACCACCAAAAACTCCACGGTTTTGCGCAAATCCCATATATAATCCCAACCAGAATACTGGACCGTCCCACCCCATGTCTCCGTGGCTATGCTAACGCTACCATGTCCACCGTTTACCGTGATTCCATTGTCCTCATGCAGTTTCTTCTTCGATTGAGGTTTCAAAATATAACTGTTTAGTAATGTCCTACACCGTCCCTACATCTACGTAGGTAATTTTCATTGGCCTTCGTAGTTTGATCAACTGAGTGTCATTCCGTTTCTTCGATTGAATTTAGTAGTGCCTTGGTTGAGTGAAGATTCATTGATATATAATAATTATTGTAGGACGAACTGCACTGGTTGAATAACTTCTACAGCATTTCCTATGTTTGGTTCACATTATTCTCAACGCTAGTGACGATCATCATTGGTTTTGCAGTATCGCTCATCACGAGTAAGTTTAGCCAATAGTACTACTACTACTACTACTACTACTACTACTACTACTACTACTACTACTACTACTACTACTACTACTACTACTACTACTACTACTACTACTACTACTTACTACTATTATTATTATTATTATTATTATTATTATTATTATTATTATTGCTATTGCTATTATTATTATTACTGCTATTACTATTATTACTGCTATTACATTATTATTATTATTATTATTATTATTATTATTATTATTATTACTACTACTACTACTAATAATAATAATAATAATAATAAAAGGCTTAGTAATAAGCAGTAATAATAAAAAAATAATTATTATTATTTTAGTAGTAGTAGTAGTAGTAGTAGCAGTAGTAGTAGCAGTAGCAGCAGTAGCAGCAGCAGCAGTAGCAGCAGTAGTAGTAGCAGTAGCAGTAGCAGCAGTAGCAGTAGTAGTAGTAGTAGTAGTAGTAGTAGTAGTAGTAGTAGTAGTAGTAGTAGTAATAGTAGTAATAGTAATAAGACATCCACAATTCGTTTTGTGATCTCCATATATATTTCGAGATATCATTATTAGGTTTTGCAGAGCATGTAAAAGTCTGCTTTACCCCAAGGCGCTCTTACCTGTGCTACTTATTTTGTTTCATAATTTCTTGCCTATTTCTTCGATTAACAAAAGCCCTTTTATGACAAAATAATAATCGATTTTACTAACTGATCAAATCTAACGATTGGTTGACGCAGGAAACAAGGAGCTTGAGGCGGAAGTCGACGATCGTTACCTCATTAGATTTCGAAATGTCTGCGCTCGTGGACGAGATGAAGAGCAAGACAAAGAAGATGGTAGCGAAGAGAAATTATCGCTGAACGCAGAGCTCAAGAAAGTACACGAAGCAGACGATAAAAGCGGATCAACTTCTAACAAGTACATAACCATGCTGGCCACCATACAGTGGCGGCTCCACCGGGGGGGCTAGGGGGTCCCGTGCCCCCCTAATGAGAGCCCGGCCCCTCCAGTGCCCCCCCCCCAGTTGGGACCCTATACTTAATGCTACATACATTAAACAACAAATGGTTGGCCCCCATGATTAGAAGTTGCCACCCCAACGGCCCCCCACTTGCCAAATCCTAGAGCCGCCACTGCCACCATACATAAAATATCCATAGTTTCCTTCCCATTGATTCAGTTGCTAGATCCATTAATAATACAGTAGTTGGTAATAATAACAATTGTGCACTTTTATAGCACCAGTTCTAATACCCAATGGTATCGATCGATGGTACTTCAAATCCATTGGCAAAAGATCCAGGTCATTCCGGAGATCAGTCAGAGGGAGAGAGTAAGGCGGACTATGGCGGAAAAGCTCATTGAAAGAGATGTGTTTTAAGTCTGGATCTGAAAATACTCAATGGATTGGAGTTGACACAGTCACGGGAACACCAGGACAGGATCGAAGAGAATGCGTGAAGTTGCGAGAAAATTTCCTTGACGAGACTATTATTTTTACCCGCAAATGTCGTTGTGCCTCCCGTATTCCGAAACCTGGTTACGCCACTTGTCAGATGTATGTTAGAGTCAATGGATGTGAATAGAGGCAAAACGTTTTCCACATGAAATTGCAAATTATAGTAATAATAGCTGGATTTCAAGTAGCTTAGTAGGATTTCTCCTGTGTTGAAATCCAACTGTTGTGTTTCTGTTAGTCAACTACATCTGTCATACAGTATTTGAATCTACCAAGAAAACACAATTTGCAGGATACACTGACGAAACAGCGTACATATTACATTTCAGTTTTTCTTAATTCTGTACTACAATCACTACACACACACACACCAAACATACATATACATGCCTATAATCTAATATCCCATTGTGCCTAAGTTATAAGCTATAATAATAGTTTTAGTCGTTTTGTCTATTAATTTTTAGATGAAGAAGACATCGCTAAGGGCAACAACACAGAGAAACAAAGAGACAACATCTGAATGCGATGACATGATTTTGTGTTTTTAGCATCAAAGTAGAATCGCTGTGTCTGAACTGGACAGATGTGAAAACGTCTTAGGTATTCTATAATCAAGAATGACACACAGCGCACCACGACTGCATAGAACATTATCTGTGGAATTCGTTTTTTTCCAACTAGTTGTTATCTATGTTGTGGGTCTATATGTCTGTGTTGTTGACTTCATATATATATATATATATATAATGGTTTTATGTCGTTGTAGAATTGAATGCGTTGCTTGTTTTATGTGGTCGTATTTTTTCGAAGTTAGTCTGAGATCTGGTTTTATACCACGGGCTGGGCTTGTCAACAAGTTATTTTATGGTAAGGGGCTGTCCATAAATGACGTCAAGCAATTTTGAAAGTTTTGTAACTCCCCCTCTCCTCGTCACAAGACGTCACAAAAAGTCAGACCCCCTTAAAAATTACGTCACAACACGTTAACCACCCATATTTCTAATGTCAAAATTAATGTTTCAATGCACTTATTTCTTGAACGAAGCGAGCATTGCAATGAATTCGTATGAGAATATTCATTATAATTATTATACATGTAGTTGAAGCGACATTCAGAAACTTTTCAAATTGTTTTTTAAAATGAGTTATAAGTGTAAAATACGATCAACTTTGCGATAACATAGCTTTGCGGTATTAATAACAATATTTGGTATTATGTGATGTCACATTTCTGGAAACCCCGTCCCCCGTCGTCACACATCGTCACAAATGTTTGACCCCCTTCCTAAGTGTGTGACGTCATTTATGGATGGTCCCTTAGTATTCAGTCCAGCTATTGACCAGTGTTACTCCTCAGGATGCAATTTTCAATATGGCATGCAGTACTCGAGACAAAACGTACAATACGCCACAATATTTTTATATTTTATTTATTATCATCGTCGTCGCCATTATCATCATTATTTCCGTGTATCTCGTTTTCGCCTTTCGTTATCCAGAGAGTGTGTCACATGTCTTTTACAGCTACTATGCCCGTCTTATATTTTCATCCCCCACAAACTTTCTATGAATTTATTTCATCTCCCACCAAGAAATTCTGGAACCGCCACTGCTCACATGTTTAGCGGCTTTGAAAAGATAGTACAGATAATCAGCTGCCACTGACCCATGGGTCATGGGTTAGATGGGCCATGGACCATGGTCAAAGGTTCAATAGGTCAGTTGGGTCATGGGGTCCCGTTAAGTGAACCATCGCCATTGCTGGTTCCCTCGACGCTAATTGGCACTTGAACCGCGCCTTGCCAAAAATAATTTTCTGTTTCGGGATGTCAAGTTAACTGATTCTCTTCAATTATTTCTTAACAGAGTCACAAATTCCGTCATCAGTCAGTTAAAGAAATACACGGACAAAGAAGTAAATGTTACCTGCGCCATGAAGAGATTGTTTTGATTTAGGAAGACATGTGCAATATTCATAATTCTACATTTTTTATTTTGTTTTACTTCAGTCAACTTCACCCCATGCCGAAAGTTTGGTATTACTAGTTCTTCCATTCTTTCTAATAATATTGTCATTCGCTGATGTTTCAACTTAGCTAAGTCCTTAAACATCAACCACTAAAACTTCACCAACAAATGTTTGCTTTTAGCTCGTTCTTTCTCGACCTTCAATTCTTTGATTTGAACTTTATCTGACCTACATGTATAATGTATATGTCACGAAATATAACTCCGTGTTGTGCTCTTCCGCCATACAGTATGCTATTGAAGTTGCGTTCCGTTACAATAGGAAATACTGTAGTCCATGGATTGTTTCTTAGATGATGACATCCTGATATGCTAGGGTTACAAAACGAGTGAGGACATTCTTGTATTCCGTAACAGAGAAGTTTCTAAGTAGAGTAGACTGATTTAGTTCAACGTTTTCAGATATTTATAAGCACCATAATGGTTAGGTCTTTAATGGCTTGGTAAGTTAGGGTTAACTTTAGATGATTTATAATATCTATACAAACGAGAAAATGATGGATTAATGCCTCTGCTAGAATTTCATTGACTATGGAATACATTTCATTTTGTCATAAATTAATACAGAAAAGGTTGCAGCTAATTGTCTGAGATAGAATTCGGAGATCTCAACATTAAGCTTTGAATTTGTTGGAAGGCAACTGTTAGATAACTGCATGTCGCAGATCAAACAGATGCATTCTGAATCAATTAAACAATGTGCGACTAATTGTATCACCGGTCTCAGCGGAGCCCTGAGTTATAAGTCACAGCATTCAGCAAAAAATTACTGGCAAAGGTGAACCTGAACTAAATCGTAAATCATGGGGTCATTGTCTTTTGCTTATGCAAGTGACCTTCAGACATTTATTCAATCTCAAATGCCAATGGAAGTTGAGTTCATGAGGATAGTTGATGAATAAACGAACGAATGAAATGCTGCAGACATAGTGTAATTTTATTATCATTTGCTTCAATTATCGTCCGTCAAATTGATTTCTGTTAAGCTTCAAATTATATAGGTCTAAAAATCTAAGTGTAAGATTTGTTCATAATCACAATGCATTTAAAGTACGTGCAAGTCACAATTAACATTATTTGTCTATAGTAAAAAATTATATTTCAAAGGGGCTCTTATATTGGGATATCGGGGTGTCATTGTTTCAAATCAAATGATCTCTGAATCAGTGCATTGAGCTGAAAACTTGTCAAACGAATTCTCACGTTCAAATCGGTACTTAATACGTTATACATTGAACCATCCAGTGATAGGTACAGCCTCCACGGCGAAGATCGGTGTCATCTCTGAACCACTGAGTCCAGCCACCATTAGTGGTACCCCATTCAGAACACGAATGACGATTTCCTTGGCATTGACTGGAACCCTCACTTTCATAAAAACATATACGGCATCGGCGAAGAGCCGTCGATGAGACGGAGTTTATACTAGACTGGGCAGTTTGAATGGCCGTTTCCAAGCTCCCGATTTTGCTATCAACATTAGCGATTCTGTTATCAACATTCGCAAACTTCTGGTTGACATTTGCAGAAAAAGCTGAATGGCTCCTGCTCATGTTGGTTATTTGGCTGTCTGAATCCAACTTTGACTGAAGAAATGTATAGTCTACCAGTTAATGATTTGCTTAATCAAATCTTTCGTTAATAGTAATTTCATTTGATCTGAATAATATTTATTAATAAAGATTTTATTCGCTATGATTGGGTAATCTAAACTATGTTGATCTGTGGTGTTATCAATATTCAAATGACTCCAATTAATATACAGTATCTGCATATCGTCATGTCTACAAAAAGTGAATACGTAGATCCTGAATAGGCTTACTTACCCGCATGTTTTCAATATGCATCTATTCGCAATAACGTTTTGTCCAAAGAAATCGTCAGTCAACCGAGTATCTATAGCACTTATCAGGCTTTTACAAATCTTTCCAGTCGTAATCTAATAATAGTTACATCATGTATAGAGTTGCTCGTCAGCGTAGCGACGGGGGGGCACGAGGAGGCACGTGCCCACCCAACCTCAGTCTGACTGGGTCATGGTAATTGTGCAAATCCGGGAAGAAAGTTCATATCCTAGCCCTTCGGGTAAAAGGGGGCCCGGGCGCAGAGGATGTCACAAACAGCGTAAAAAAGAGCGTTACTTGTTTCCTAGAGTTGCAACATAATCAATGAAGAGCAAAAATGGTCGTCACCAAGATGATGATGATTTGGATCTTTAGGTGGTCGTTGAGTTGAGTTGGTAACTGTATGACTGAACAAATGTGATCGCGACGAGGTGTGAATGTAACCCTTAGTAGAAAGCAAGTGTCTCTGATGACTGATGAGCCCGAATCAGACAGGATGTATCGCCATTGAATAAACATGTTCTATTAAAACAGCCCCAGTGGCGTAGTTAGAACTTTCAGGTAGGGTGAGAGCATCAGGGCAGGCCCGCCGAGAGAAATTCGGGGCCCCTGTGCAGAAGTCGGCCCCTGACAAGTCTTAAAAATTTGCAAACGTGCCTTCTCATACGCCTCACCTGAACTTTGGAACTCGATCCCAGATTTCCTCCACAGACTTGAGCACTTTCAAACAATAAAATCTGAATCCTCATTTCCTATACTTCCTGCATTTTCTCCTCAAGTTTTCAGGTCTACGCTTAAATCCTTCCTTTTTCTTAAATCAATTCCTCCATAGCTGTAACAACCTAGCCTCACTGCTCTTTGGATGTTGACTATTGCCTGGCTGATCATATACATTCCCCATAGCTATTTTAAGAAAGGCTGAGCGCTAAGAATAAGCAGCTACTGTTGTGCTGCTTTCCAAGGCGCTATGGAAATCCACGAGATTGTACTTACTTACTTACTTACTTATCCAGTATAATAAATTGTTTAAGTTTATTTTTGAATAAAGTTATATCTGGTAATTTTTCTGTTGAGTAGGAAGGCCATATTCCCTATGCGAGGGCCTTGTAATTTGATAGTAAAAATTATTCTGTTTAAGTATGCAAATGGTATGGCATGATGATCACTGATCCTAATGTTATGATCATGCTTATTTTTAACAGTTGAGAAGTATTTGTCTATATAAAATATTTTAGGTAAAAGATTATTTGAGTATTTGTACATAAATATAGATGTCTGATATTTATGAATGTCAGTAATTGTTAATATATTTAAATTTATAAACAGCTTATTTGTCGTTTTGTGTTTGTTTTGACAAATTCTTCATTATCTTCATCATCCTCATCATAATCATCATTAGCCATTGATGTATAGAGCCGTGTCTACAGTTTTTTCTTATTCTTTCCTGTTCGTTGCTCTATGACTCGGATCTTGTAAACTGCTTCCACGCCATGGCGCAATATAATGAAGCCATTCCTTGTGTGGTCTTCCATTTTCCAATACCATATTATGATCAGCATAATCATAGATAACGGTGCATTCTTCGCCCGGTGATGTAGGCCTATAACAGCATTTTAAGGTATGTTGCCATTCGTTTCTTTTCAATGCCCTGTCATTCAGATCCTTTAGATGGCTTCCATGATATTCTTCAACATCACGTCATTTCTTGTGCAATCTTCCAATCTTGTTGACGTCCTTCATTATTTCAAACTTGTAGAGCCTGGATTCTTCTGTCCTCTTTTATTCTGCATATGTGTCCAAGTAGATGAAGTGGCTTTTTGTTTCACTATTTGCAGCATGATTTCCTTCGGCCTACGCTACAGTAATTCGTAATAGTCATTTGAGAAAACCTACTTGTTTGGTCGTCTCCTCGAGTTGTTTGGCCGTCTCCTCGAGATGTGCAAGTCGTGAAGAAAGCTGATCGAGGAAGGAAGCCGATGCTGATGACGTGAGAGTGTAGAGCGAAAATGTTCTGTGGAAAGGAGCTTCGAAACTCTGCATCCGAATTCGGTTGAAAGTCAATGTCTTCGATATCTTTGTTCTGGTCAGACGCGCCACATTCAGACTCTTGGGAATCACTCTATCTCCCTCTATTTCCCATTGAGCTTCGTTCCTGGTCTCCTCATTCAGTTCGCGTAATTGGTCATTCAAAGATCGGTCTTTGGAGGAGCTGGTTTGCTTATTTTCTCTGCCCCATTTTGTTGTAAGGCCAAATTTGCTGACGTTGAAGCCAACCTCTCCAGTTTTAGATTGTGAATTAGAGGAATCACTCTCACTTTGATTATCTAAAATAATTCGGCTGCTGGACTCTGTTTTCTCTACTTTTAGAATTGACCCAATATCTTTTTTGATGACGTCTGGCTGAATGTCGACTCCGATGTCGAAGCCGTACTTGGATACTGAAGCCAAAACGGTGTCGATGGATACTTGTTCAAAGGCGCTGGTTGATATCTGAAATTATTTATATCTCTAGGAAGCTTTATTATTTTAAATAGGAAATAAAAATACAAATTAATCGGGCAAGTGTGGCAGTAAAGCGTTTTAAAACGCAATTCGGCAAAATGATTTAGTGAAGCGATTTCACATAATAAGATTGATGGCATATGTTTATCTTGCAGTCATTTAACTTCAAATATGAGTAACTAGTTTTCAATAAACGAAAGAAACAAACAAATGGCTGGAAACGGTAGAATTTTAGTTTCTCAAAGAACAGTTCATATTTTTGAGCAAGTAATAAGAGGCGGCTGGAAAAATCAGATAATAACAAAGAAAACGGCAAGCCAAAGGGAATAAACAGGAATCGAAGACAACATTGAACTATTAAGAACAGCGAAAAATAGACCACAGTCAATATTTATGGCGGCTGACAAAGCAATATACAGTATAGCACATGAAAAAGAAAGAAGTACTTGTATAATTCGATCATAAGTGACTAGCTCAAAATCTTTGTTATCTTGATAAAATAACCTGTTTTATGAGTTCATCAACGAATGCTTCCTTGAACTGAAATTCTGGCATCTGGTATTCTTCAACGATGTTCAAAGTGGAATACATTTCACTCGACAATGCAGACATTTGGTCTCTCGACACGTAGACATCGTTCTTTCCATTGCTTCCTGCTGGTCCAAACAGTTTCTCCTCGAGTCCAATTTGTTGAAGTTGGTTGGCACTGATTGTTAGTGTATTCGTCATGATCACTTTTCCTCCACTTGACTGTAAGTTGCAGTCGAATTTCAAGTCAGCTACAGATTCCTTCAACTCTTCCTCAAAAAGTTGTCTTTCGTTACTTTTTATTGGAGCCTCGAAATCCATTCTGAGAGGAAATTTTCTAAAGTCGGTGACCCTCCCTTTCAAGACGTATTTATTGAAGGCGTCATCGTACAGAATTGTAGAGCACTCGAATTGGGAAAGAATCAGGTTGACCACTTGATTATCGGAAATGTCGACTTTGTATTTATTTCTTGCTGCGGCTGCCAATGCTCTCCCCATTGCGTCTGTTTTCATTTCTAAGTAGACGCTGAATCCTCGATTGTTGAAATGGAATAGCTTGACCTCTCTTGGATTTAGTGGACTTGGACTCTTGATGAAATTTGGAAGCCCAACGGTGACCCAGAACAGCTGAGAGATTTTGTTTCCAGAACTGTCCTGTAAAAACTTGTCGTTGTTCACTGACCTATACGCTTCCAACTGAGCTGTTCCAGTTGTAGTTTCAAATGATATAGTTATGTCTGGGAGATCAAAAGCAACATTCATAGGTGTGACCTGATTATCGTCTCCTCCACCACTCGACGACTGGGCCGTCAGCATAGGCCTGCTTGAATCATTCGACACACGTTGAACGTCCACTGACACGGACACCACAGTGCTTTGAGAAATAATTTCTACCAAAAGGAAGCATTTCAGAACGTAAGGCAGTCTGGTTTTAGAAATGGCCATTTCACTCTTTGTAACTCTGCAAGGAAACCAACTTTTGACTTACAAATGAAGCTGACTTATCAATGGAGGCATATATGTGATTTTCACATGGGTGATGTTATAACAGCTACGCTGAGCAGATTTCTGTGTGCGAGGTAAAACCTCAAAACGAAGATATCAGAAGACCTCCATTCCCTTAGACTTTTGTCTTACATAGATGTCTACAAAAGAGCTTACAAACCTTCACCTTGACAAGGTCATTCCTGGTTCTAGAAAACAGGATCCAACATCGCTTACCCAAATGACAATCTGAAATTGTCACGGATTGCAACCTATCAAAACCTCCACCTTCAACAAATCATGGACAATTTCCTATCTAAAGTGAAGCGCATAGTGTTTATGTAATCTCTTCACCATCGTTATCATTCTTTTCCATGGGCGAAAAACTCGTTGGTGTCCATTGCAATTTGATTTCGCCTACCTCCATTCGTCTCTGTCTCGTGTGGTTTTGTGAGCTTCATAATGTCCATGGTGAACCATTCTTTAGTATTTTCTTTGAATTCTTTTCGTTGTCTTCCTCTGATGTTATCGCCTTCCATTACTCCATTATTTAGGCCTGATCTATCCCCTCCCCCAATTTCTTTTGACAGGTAGGCAAGGCTATTTTTTCCATTCTTCTCATGATTTGATTTTTTTCGGAATAGGCTAACTGGTCTGTTTCAACAAAGAAGTCCATGTTAGCGGAATGCATACAACGATATTTAGCTGCACGTGAACCGACCTTTAGCAACACATTCGTTTTCTATTCATTTAATTGTTTCGAGCCTCGATCTGATCATGCTGATTATTGATTTCTAGGAGAGCCTTTTTAACGTGCAGTGATACACAGTATGTGCAGTGATCATTTGAAAATGTGCTGTATTTTAAATTGGCAATTTTCTGAGCTTTCTACCTTGTATAGCATTTTAGGACGACTTGTCCAGCGATACGCTGTAAATTCTTAGTGCTATCAAATCTAGAGTTAAATCACGACTTTCAATTTCTTTCCGATAGTATGTCTCGCTGCTCCCCACTCTCACTCTGACTGATTTCTTGAATAGACCTTACCAGGCTGACCTCTAAATTTCGGCTAGCGCTAATCAAACTATAGGTATAAGCAAATACTACGGTACCTATACTTTCAAAGCGCTATATATATATTTACGAGAATTTGCTTACTTACTTACCTGCCTACTTACTTACTTACATGACCACTATCTTGTTTTACGCATAGCTAATCAGCGAATCGATTTCTGTGTATTGATGTATTCATTGTATTGACTACACTACAATCAGACGCCAAATAACATCAGTTCTCCGTGAAATTCTCCAGCACTATCATCATGCCTCTTACTGTACTCTTTTTCTGGTCATTCCTTTCAGACGAACTCTCCCTCTGTTTCTCACTGCTACAGCTATGGACTTTTATAGTAGTTTCCAAAACAATGAACCCACTTGTGTCCTTCCGATAACTCTGCTGAACAGGCAGACCAGCCACACTTGAAGTATCTTCAAGACTCATCCCTTATAATCGGCATGCTCAACAAGCATCCAGCTGTCAAACCAGTTTTCTTGCGCTTCAACTCAACGATTCTAACGAGTGCTCCCGTCGAGAGACTCTTTAGTACTGGGGCTATCATACTCTCAAAGCGTAGAAATCGCTTAAGTGACAAGACATTTGAGACACTGCTGCTCCTCGAGATTAATCAAGACTTTTGGCGAATAACCTAACAGAAGACTGTATTACTCTTCGAGCAGATAACTAGTGACAGTGCTTTTAGATTAGGCCTATAGCATTCGCCAGTGATAAATGATAACACAGTTTTCATTTTAACATCAGGCAGTCAACACCTGGCAATCAGGACGCTTTGATCAGCTGTAATCAGGACGTTACGTCAAGCTGCGCCAATTACAAAGTTTGGTTGGCTATAGCAGCGACGTCGTCCAACATCTGCTTTGTAGCGTGACTGACAATGCAGACAAAAGAAGGAAATTATTATACTAGATTATTATTGACTGCCCTTTGAATAAGCTTCTCTGAATTAGGCCAATGTGCTGATGTATTGTCTAAAATTTCTCTATATCTTTAAATAGTTTAGAAACTCATTTCCAACTCCAAAAGCATCAGAGAGCTTAAAACCGGTTGAGTTTATCATAGAATTAACAGCTAACAAGAGGACGTGAATGCTATTGGAATAAATGATGATGCTATAGCAGATATCTTTCCTCAGTGTTTATTCTAGACACCTTGACATTGGGGGAATTTGAAATGTTTGGGGGACAAGGTTTGTCTCTCCAAAACCTTGACAAGCAAAAAAGGTCATTCTTACATATTTTTCTTCTCAGATGTCGTGACAAGCAAAAAAGTCATCGTGTCATCCTTCCCCTTCCTCATATTGCTTCTCGAATGCCCCGACAAGCAAACATTATGGTCATCCTTATATTTTCCACTCTCCAAAAAACAAAAAAACCTCGTCACACTTTTGGGGGAGAATTTTCCATCCCCAAGCCAAAATATAAAAAATTGGAGAAATTTTTAAACTGGGGGGATTCCCCAGAGAAGGCCTAGAATAAACACTGTCTCCCTATTCTGAACTAAAGTCCTTCGCGTTTCGAAGAAAGACAGTTAAGCCTATTTGAATGTCTAACATTTCTATCATGAACTATTTTTAATCTATTAGATTGACAGCTTGATAGTATCCCCAAAATATGCTTCGTAGCTTGAGTACACTTGAAAAGAAAGAGATCATTCAGTGATGCTGCATACAGTACTACTGCATAAAATACACCAAAAGTTGAAATTTATGCAAATCGTTAGAGCCGATGAGAAAGCGACCCGTGTCTATAGCAGCTGGTATTTATTATGATTTTATTGCAGTTAAATATATCTCCTGGTTTCTGGTACCTGGCTCACTTCAACAAAATTCGTGTTCAAACACACAAATGCAAAGTAACTAAATATTTGCACAGCGCCTCATCTGAAGAATTAGAAAAGCACTCGCGACGTTTGCTGTATACCAACAAAGAGAAGAGCTGTTTAAAGTAGTTTCAAAAAGCTGGCCATAAGTCATCAGTTGCCAAATTGCGTATAGATGACATGACCAATTGTCTCGAAACCTCGTATCAGGAATAAAAAGGTTCGTGCTTGGAGTACAATTAGGAGACTTCGAGTTGTGGACCGAAGACATGGCCGACCAGGGTAACGGGTAGAGCTAAGAGCCTAAGAGGGTGGAGTTGCTTTGACAGATATGATGGAACGGCGCCAATAAGAGAGCGTACAACGGATCTCAATACACGAAACTTAACTCGGGCAGAATAAGGCAACCAATGTAGAATAGACTTCATATAATGACTAATGTGATCAATTTTCGATTATGATCCTCATCTGCATTAGTATTTACACTCTGTCATACTCACAAAGTTCTGGGTAGTCGTGCTTTCTTAGTGGCCGCCTCCAAATTCAAGAAAACATTGTCTCTGTCTAAGTTTGCATACTGCAAATTCTACTCCAAATTTTAGAATAACTTAGCATGATTTAAAGTGGCTTGGGAGGCATTACTGTCTGTGTGAATTTCACTAGGGGCGCTAACGGGATTTGAACCCGCTCCGTGAGCCTGCCGCTCCAGCGCGTTACCCACTCTGCCATCTTCCGCCCCCAAATAAGATTAAAACCTCATTTCACCTAGCTTTTCCATCATAGACAGTCATTTGGTTGTACAAACTGACAGTGGTGTAGCGTGACTTTTGGGGGACCCGGGGGTATCCTTGATATGAGGTCCCTAGTGGCTGACGAGCAAAAAAAGATCGTCGGTTGTCCACGTTTATAGTGTTGGCGAGCAAATAAGGTCGTCACATCGGTTATAAATTTGATGAGCAAAAAAACACTCTTCGGGGGGCCCCTCTCCCGGGTCCCGGGGGCTTTCTCCACAGTGCCCCCCACGTTACGTCACTGCGATCTGATATCCTGGATTTGACCTGGAACTTTTGTGATTGTGATTTGATGTGTCATGTGGTGATGTTCTATGAAGTGGCGCTATAGAAATTTAAGATTATAATAAGCTTATATTAGATTATATTTTAGGTATCTATGTGGATCTCTCTGTAATTTTGCCTAACTGCGCCGAACTTACTGTACACAGCCCTCGTTTCAAACAAAAACATGTATGTAGAATGCATCAAACATGATTTAATGGATCCATTCATTTTGCTAAACATAGTATCAACAAGCTTCCAATTGAAAATCACTGTTTCATTTTAAATAATGGCGAGAGCACTTAAAAGCTGTCCTTTTAACACATATATCTTTCCGAAAACTGGAATTTATTGCAACATTCAAAACGCCTTCAAGTGCCTGTAAGTATAAATGGCACACATTTAAAGTCAACTCTTATACGGCTGTTTGACATTTTATAGCCTCAGCATAACCATAAGACCGACAATCACAGCGGTTTAATGCCTCATAAAATTTACACATTGCTCCATCCATCACCAGCAGGATAGAGCCATATTTGCTTAGACGTCACGTAATCTGCCTTTGGCGACAGTACCTCGCTATCGTGTGCATGTTTTATAAATAGCTGAATCAAATGCATAAGCAAACACATCTTTAAAATTGCTTAGGAATTGCCCAATACAGTCAATCCGTGACCTGTTCTTTTTTCACTACAGCATAAGCTCGTCACTTACACTGTAGATTGCTTCCATGCATAAGACTTTCTATTGATAGCTAAACTTGTGGAGTTGTAACTGATCTGTTATTAAACAATTTGTTGACGCCATCAGCGATTTCAAATTGTTGATTTTTTAAATTAAATTTTGCAAAAATAATCAATAATATCATTATCAATTTCGATCTACAGGGTTCGCAATAGAGCACTCCCAGCCATTTCATACTACACACTAACGCCATTGACTGTACGAGAACGAGAGACATCAACTAAATGAAAGTCCTGTCGAATACTCTGTGGAATTACTAGTAGGGTGATCGAAGGAAACGCCGCGTATTAAGATATCTGGCAAATTATACAACAGGTTTTATATACAACAAAAACAAGTTTTATAATTAATTCGCTGTGTGAGAGAAGAAGCCAATGGAAGGCCTATTGAATAGAGGGAAATAGAGCACTCGCATCTATTTCATACAGTAGATTTGTAAAAATCTGAATCGATTTGAAGAAATTCTCCGACAAAATCCACATTTCCCTCTTGCCCCATCTTCACTGCTTTAACATGTTTTCCGTAGTTACAGTAAAATGAGTTTTGGCAATGTTCTCGTTTACACTGTTATCGGTTGATTATCAAATAGGGAAATATTATTTTCAAGAAGAAGTTACTCATGAATTCAGCAAAATAGATCGAGATAAACATCATCTATTGAATTTATAATACACTGTAGCGTTACGGTTTAGATCATTTTCAGCTAACCAGCATAGACAAACATGGGGGCGCAACAGGGTGGGCCAGGTGGGCCATGGCCCACCCAATATTTAGGCCCAATGGGCCACAATGTGTTTGGCCCACCCGATTTAAATTGGCAAATTACAATGTTTTGTGGAACTAATAACCCCAAATCCCCAATATATTGGCAAAATATTGCCATATATAATTGAGATGTCACATATGTGGAAGACCATTCAAAATTTTTATATTTATATAACCATGCAACTGTGTTTTTTCAATGATCGATTGATCGTAACGGTAAGAATTTCTCGCTGCGCTGTCTTGACTCTGAAATATTGGCCATGTTGGCCCACCCAATATTTGGCTTGTGGCGCCCTCCATGGTTTTAATTCGTTTCATCACTCTTCTGAATTTTTGCATATCTATAGCCTACTGTAGCACTAGCATTGTCCAATTTCAAACAGGGTATCAATTTTATAATATTTTGTGGTCTATAAAACCTGTAATAGAAGAAACCAGCTCTCTTAAGCGCCATCTTATCTCTCGATTGATTTTTAGACATTTGACAGAGAATAGATTTCTGAAAGACTTTGTATAGTGTCGTTTCAAATGGCTCATTAATTTTCGTGGCATTTCGAAAGCTCTAGAAAAAAATTGAGACAGAATATATTGACAATTCTAGTACCGTTTGACACAGCAAAGATGGGGACACAAGAATATGTGGGTTTAATTCGTTTCATCACTCTTCTGAATTTTTGCATATCTATAGCCTACTGTAACACTACAGTAGTCCTTGCATTGTCCAATTTCAAACAGGCCATGTTGGCCCACCCAATATTTGGCTTGTGGCGCCCTCCATGTAGACAAAGATACAACGGTTAATCGCTCTCATTATGATGCACTATTTCCTACTTGTGATTGTTTCTACCTTTGTCGCTGTCCTCTGTATGTGGAAATCTTATCTAAAGGTCGTTATCTAACTAAAAGTATTGGACACTCTGCAAATTTGGTTATATTGTTGCTTCTTCCAGTATTACATCAATCACCGGTTTCATGTTCTCACAATAGACGACAGGCGATAACTGTACAAGCTTCTCAATGCATGAACTAGTCACAGATAAGAACCCATCGAAACGTTTTCCACACGAAATTGCGAATTATAGCAATAATAACTGGATTTCAAGTAGCTTAGTAGGATTTCTCCTGTGTTGAAACCCACTGTTGTTAATATATTCCTCTATTACAGCTTCTATTTATCAACTACATCTTTTGTATTTAAATCTACCAAGAAAAAGCACAATTCGCAGTATACAATGACGAAACAGCAGACGTATTGAATTTCAGTTCTTATTTCTGTACTGCAATCACTACGCTCATATCAAACTACCATATAAATGCCTAATATAATGTCCCATTGTGCCTAAGTTATAAGCCATAATAATATTTTAAGTAGTCGTGTTTTGTCTAATATTTTTCTAGATGAAGAAGGACAACAACACAGAGAAACAGAGACAACATCTGAATACGATGACATAATTCCGTGCTTTTAGCATCAAAGTCTGAACTGGACAGATGTAAAAACGTCAATTATCCAGAATGACACACACACAACGATCCACGACTGCTTAGAACATTACGCTTTGGCAATCGTATGTTCAAGTTGTTGTTGTATTCGTTCGTGGCCCCTCTTTCTTTGCATTTCCATCTCCGTTTAATGTGTCTTATTTTTTCGCTAGCGAACAAACAGGACCGTGGGTCTGTGTCTGTGTTGTTCACTTTATTTGGCTTTATTTGTGTCGTTGTTGAAGCTGTAGAATAGAATGCGTTGCTTGTTGTTTTATGTGTTCGTAATTTTTTCGAAGTTAGTCTGAGATCTGGTTTTATAACATGGGCTGCGTTTTGCGTTTGCCAACGGGTTATATCAGTGGCGGTTCCAGGATTTTTTGGTGGGGGATGAACGAATTTATGGAAAGTTGGTGGGGGTATGAAAATAGAAGGGAAAATCGCTAAAATTGGCCGGAGAAGGCTGGAAAAAGGGAATTTGTATCCCTCATTTTGCTACATTTTAAACGAAAAATAGGTTCACAAGCAAAAAGGATCATCCTCGGTTAGTTTTACTAGGCTTTTACACAAAGTAGGTTTTCACAATGCCCCTGCTGAAATTTCATTGACTATGGAATACATTTCATTTTGCCAGAAATTAATACAGAAAGTTGTAGCTATTGTCTGAGATATTATTATTATTATTATTATTATTATTATTATTATTATTATTATTATTATTATTATTATTACAGACAATTTATTCAGCGCAATAGACAAGACTAAGGTCCAAGACAAGAGCGCTTTAACAAGTGAAGTCAAACCATACATAGAATATAGAGATAGAATTCTGAGATCTCAATATTAAGCTTTGAATTTGTTTGCTGAAAGGCGACTGTTGGATAATAATTATTATATATCGCAGATCCACCAGATGCATTCTCAATCAATTAAGCAATGTGCAACTAATAATAATAATATAATTGTGTCATCGGTCTGAACGGAACCCTGACTTATATATTTCAGCCTTCAGTAAAAAAATTACAAGAAACAAGTGAACCTGAACTAAATCCTAAATCAAGGGGTTATTGGCTTTTCCCTAATATAAGGGCCCTCAAAGATTTATCCAATTTCAAATTCCAATGGAAGTGTGTTCATGAGGATAATTGATGAATAAACGAAACGAACAAATGAAATGCTGCAAACAGTGTTCTTTTATTATCATTTGCTTCAATTTTCGTCCATCAAATTGATTTCAGTTTAGCTTGATATTACAAAGAAGGTTTACTAATCTAAGGATAAGATTGGTTCATAATCACAATATATATGCAAATACATGCAAGTCACAATTAGCATTATTATTCTATAGTCAAATCTATTAGTTCAAAGAGGCTCTTGGCCTATATTGGAAGATCGAGGTGTCATTGTTTCAAATCAAATGATCTCTGAATCAGTAGCCTACATCAAGCTGAAAACCTGTCAGCTGAATTATCACTGACTTCAAATTGAATTCTCACTGAATTCAAATTGATACTTATTGCGTTAAACATTCAACGATCCAGCGATTTTCTTTAATGCTCTTATAGGCGACACCGCTGAGCTCCAGAGAGTTACTCCATGAAGAACACTGACGCTGGTTTATGTTGATTCCAGCAATACAGACGCGGCATCGGCGAACAGCTGTCGATGAGACGGAGTTTATGGCCGTTCCCAAGTTAGCGATTCTGGTATCAACATTCGCGAGCTTCTGGACGAAATTTTCAGAAAAAGCCGAATGGCTATTGGCTATTACGTATGTTATACTTATAAATATTTAACAGAAAAAATCCAAATTTTTGCAAAATAAAGTGATTAGGTTAATAACCTTTTCAAATAAGTATTCAAATATAGTCATCTTTATAAAATCTAAATATACTGAATGTCACTAATATTTTTAAACATCAAAGTGCGATCGTTATGTACAAATATATAAATAACCTGCTACCCAAAATATTTTGTCTAGAAGAGTATTTTAAAACAGTTAATAAAAGAAACATTTGCAATGTACGAAATTGTGATAAAATATCCATCCCACTTGCATGGACTAACACTAGGCGTTTTACAATAAAAAATACCTGGCCCACACATATGGAACAATCTCCCTATTCAGATTAAAAATATACGAAACCTGACACTGTTTAAAATGAGACTTAAACAAATAATTCTACAGGAATATACAATTTCTAACTTTAATTTAATCTATAGACTACTCTGTTACAAACACTTATAGGCCTATGCTGTTTGTTAGTTTTACTTAAATTCAAATTATGAAACTAATTTCTTAATTTATGTCTGCTATCATTATACAATTTCATATGTACTGGTTACTTTCATGCGGGATCCATGATCCCTTCAGTAACCATTTCTTATTTCTTTCTCAACCTTCTGATTAGTTACAATGTTATTATTAGATAAGTACATAGGCTTATGTATTATTATGTTATTTTGTTTATATTTTATGTAAATTGTGGAGAAATTATGGAGACAGAAATAAAGATGTCATGTCATGTCATATGTTGGCTATTTGGCTGTCTAAATCCTGCTTTTCCTGAAGAAATGCATAGTCTGCAAGTTAACGACGCACTTAATCAAATCTTCCGTCAATAAAAATAATTATAATAATGTGATGTTAAGTGGTTTAGGAGGCTAAGTAAGCCTGTGTGAAAACCACTGAAGTAACTCTCCGCAGTCAATAACCTAGTTTTCCGAGATACCTTTTGAATCCGTTTACTGTTTCAACTGTCACACCCACCTCGTCCAAACTGTTCCATTTGTCCACAAACCTTGTAATAAAATTTTCTTTCTTTCTTGGACCCACCATTTGCCTAGGCAATTTGCATTTTAAAGGTTCATTTGATCTTAATAATATTCATCAACAAGGATTTTATTTACTATGATTGCCTATTCTAAAACTATGTTGATCTGTGATGTTATCAATATATAAATGACTTCAATTAATATAATATCTGCATAGCGTCATTTCAGCAAAGAGTAAAAACATAGATTCTGAATACTTATATTCACATTATGGTTTCAATATACAATGTATTCGCAATAGCGCTTTGTCCAATGTCATTCATCGTCAGTCAACCGAGTTTCTTTAGAGTTTATCAGGCGATTACAAATTTTCCCAGTCGTAATCTAATACTAAATAAACCAGGAATAGAGCCGCTTTAATAGAACATGTCTATTCAATGGCGATACACCTTGTAGGATTCGGGCTCACCAGTCACCAGAGACACTTGCTTTCCACTAAGAGTTACATTCGCGCCTCGGCGTGATCACATTTGTTCAGTCATGCAGCTATCAACATGGGCGCCCGCACATTAGGGCAAGAGGGGGCACTTGTCCCCCTGGAAAATGCAAATACCAATATTTCACATTGAAGTCAACGACAACATAGAGACCCGCATCATAATCATCATCACCACCACCACCACCATCTTTTTTTTCTTCTTCGTCTTTTTATCTTCATCATCTTCAGCGTGATCAACTGTTGGTGTATAGCGTCATTTCTACAGTTTGTTATTTCTTTCCTGTTCATTGCTCCATGACTCAGATCTTGTAAACTGCTTCCACGCCATGCCGCAATATAATGAAACCATCCCTCGTGTAATCTTCTAATCTTATTGGCGTCCTCCATTATTTAAAACTTAAGAGCTTTGATACTTCTGTCCTCTTTTATTCTGCACATGTGTCCAACAAGGAGTGATGGCGCCCCATAGGCCTATGTTTCACTATTTGCAGCATGATTTGCTTTGGCATACGCTACAATAATTCATGATAGTCATATGAGAAAACTTACTTGTTTTGTCGTCTCCTCAAGTTGTTTGGAGGTCCCTTCAAGTTGTTCAACTCGTGAAGAAAGTTGATCGAGGAAGGAAGCCGATGCTGATGTCGTGAGAGTGTAGAGCGAAAATTTTCTGTGTAAAGGAGCTTCGAAAGTCTGCATCCGAATTCGGTTGAAGGTCAATGTCTTCGATATCTTTGATCTGGTCAGACGCGCCACATTCAGACTCTTGGGAACCACTCTATCTCCCTCTATTTTCCATTGAGCTTCGTTCTTTGACTCTTCATTCAGTTCGCTCAATTGGTCACTCGAAGATCGGTCTTTGGATATGCTAGATTGTGCGTTTGACCTGGCCCAATTTGCTGATACCCCACTGCCGAATACTGATACACGAAAACCTCCAGAGTTGGACTGTGACTTAGAATACTCTCGGTAGCGTTCTTCGTCTAGAACAATACGACTCTTGGAACCTGTTTTCTCTATTTTTAGAATTGACCCAATATCATTTTTGATGACGTCTGGCTTAATGTCGGTTCCGATGTCAAAGCCGTACTTGGATAGTGAAGCCAAAACGGTGTCGATTGGTACTTGGACAAAGGCGCTGGTCGATATCTGAAATCATTTATATCTCTATGAAACATTTATTCTTTCCTTTAAGTATGAAAATAAAAACACAAATTATTCGGCAGAGTGTTGCAGCAAAGCGTTTCTATATACAATTCAGCAAGGTGCTTTAGTGAAATTTTTTAACTTCAAATATGAGTAAATAGTTTTCATTAAACGACATCAACAAAAAGATAAGACGGCAGGCTGACGGAACTGGTTCAAACCTCGTTAGAGCCCCTAGTGGCTTTCACACAAACAGGAATGCCTCATAAGCCACTTTAAATCATGCTAAGTAACTCACGCTATGTTTATGGTTGGAAGCCGCAGAATTTTAGTTTCTCAAGCAAGAGTTCATATTTTTAGGAAATTATAAGAAAAGACGGACTGGAAAATCAAAAAATATCAGGGAAAAACGGCGATACAAAGAGCAAGAGCAAGAGGAAGACTAAGAGAAAAATACACAGATAGCCAAAAAGAAAAAAAACAGGAATCAAAGACAACATTGAACAGCGAGGAATAGAACTGAACGGATATTTCTGATTGCTGTCAAAGCAGTATACAGTATAGCACATGAAGACGAAGACGTCTTACTATAATTTGATTCTGATAAAATAACCTGTTTTATGAGTTCATCAACGAATGCTTCTTTGAACTGAAATTCTGGCATCTGATAATCTTCAACGATGTTCAAAGTGGAATACATTTCACTCGACAATCCAGACATTTGGTCTCTAGTAACATAGACATCGTTCTTTCCATTGCTTCCTGCTGGTCCAAACAGTTTCTCCTCAAGTCCAATTTGTTGAAATTGGTTAGCACTGATTGTCAGGGTATTCGTCTTGATCACTTTTCCTCCACTTGACTTAATGTCGCAGTCGAATTCCAAGTCAGCAGCAGATTCCTTTAACTCTTCCTCAAAAAGTCGCCTTTCGTGACTTCTTAATGGAGCCATGAAAACCATTCTGAGAGGAAAGTTTCTAAAGTCGTTGACCCTCCCTTTCAAGACGTATTTATTACCGGCGTCGTCGTACAGAATTGTAGAGCACTCGAATTGGGAAAGAATCAGGTTGACCACTTGTTTATCGGAAATGTCGACTTTGTATTTGCTTCTTGCTGCTTCTGCCAATGCTCTCCCCATTGCATCGGTCTTCATTTCTAAGTAGACACTGAATCCTCGGTTGTTGAAATGGAATAGCTTGACATCGCTTGGCTTTTTTGGATTTGGACTCTTGATGAAATTTGGAAGCCCAACGGTGACCCAGAACAGCTGAGAGATTTTGTCTCCAGAACTGTCCTGTAGGAATTTGTCGTTGCTCACTGACTTATAAGCTTCCAACTGAGCTGTTCCAGTTGTAGTTTCGATTGATATCGTTATGTCAGGGAGATCAAAAGCAACATTCATAGGTGTGACCTTGTCTCCTCCACCACTCGACGACTGGGCCGTCAGCATAGGCCTGCTTCTTGAACCATTCGACACACGTTGAACGTCCACTAACACGGACACCACAGTGCTTTGAGAAATAATTTCTACCAATAGGAAGCATTTCAGAATGCAAGACAATCTGGATTTAGATATGGCCATTTCACTCTTGGTAAGTCTGCAAGGAAACAACTTTTGACTTACAAAAGAAACTAAGTTATCAAAGGAGGCATATATGTGATTCTTCCATGGGTGACGTTATGACAGCTACGCTGAGCAGATTTCTGTGCATGCGGTAAAGCTTCAAAACGAAGATATCATAAGACCCCTGATTCCCTTAGGCTTTTTTCTTACATAGATGTCTACAAAAGAGCTTACAAACCTCCAACTTGACATAATCATTCCTGGTTCTAGAAAACAGGTTCCAAGATCGCTTACTTAAATGATAATCTGAAATTGTCACGGGATTGCAACCTATCAAAACCTCCACCTTCAGAAAATCATGGGCAATTTCCTATTTAAAGTGAAGCGCATACTGTTTATGTAATCTCCTCATCATCATTCATCTCCATGGACGCAATACCCGTCTATTTCAATTTGAGTTCGCCTACTTCCATTCGTCTCTGTCTTGTGTGGCTTTGTAAGCTTCACATGTGTTCACGTTGCACTATTCTTTAGTATTGTCTTTCCATTCTTTTCGTTGTCTCCCTCTGATATTTTCGCCTTCCATTAGCCCATTATGAAATCTACCAGCAAATAATAATGTTTTGACAAAAGCTCTTACCGTTGAGTGAGTCTTCTGAAGTAGGCAAGGTCATTTCTTTCTATGCTTTTCAGGTTTATATTTTGTTTCAAATTAGGCTAACTGGTCTGTTTTAACAAAGAAATCCATGTTATCCAAATCCATGCAACGGGATTCAGCTGCATGCGTGTGGATCGACCTTTCACAGCACATTCGTTTTCTAATGTTATAATTACTTTGAGCCTTGATTCTGATCATACTGTTTATCAGTTTGCAGATAAAAGCCCCATCTGACCAGTAATAACTTTCAAATCTCGAATTAAATCACGCCTTTCAGTTTCTTTTCTATAGTCTGCCTCGCTGCTCTCCCGACTCCCGCTCTGACTTAGGAATATTTTTAGAATTGACCATATAGGGCTGACCACTAAACATCGGGTATAGACTACTGGTAGCTATTTAAACTGTAGATTAAGCGCCTAGAAACACAGTAAGCAGCTACTACGGCACCTACTGTATTTTTATAAAGTGCTATGTAGATTCACGATATATTGCTTGCTTGCTTACTTACTTACTTACTTGCCTGCTTGCTTACTTAATTACATGCCCACTATCTTATTTACGCATTGCTAATCGTCGAATCGATTTCTGTGTATTGACTATTGATGTATTGACTACACTACAATCAGACGCCAAATAACAGCAGTCCTCTATGAAATTCTCCAGCACTATCATCATGCCTCTTACTCTTACGTGAGGATCATTCCTTTCAGACGAACTCTCCTTCTATTTCTCACTGCTACAGCTATGGACTTTTATACTAGTTTCCAAAACAATGAACCCACTTGTGTGTCATTCAGATAACTCTCCAAACTGTCAATCATCGTTTCAAGAACAATTTTCAAGCACAAATTGTAGAGCAATAAAATAATCAAAAGCGGATCAAGTAAACGATAAATCTTACTTTGACTATGTTCTGAAGAACATCAAAATTGTCAAATATCTAATCGAATACCGTAAATTAAACGATAGGCACCAAACGCGGCTAATCTTGCTAATGGCCATGGTTATCTAAGGACGTGAACCTTGGAGTAGCCAGATTCCGAAAATTGGAGCATTGTTCCTAGGCTTGAACTCTTTTTGTTGTACTACTACACTACTACTCTACGGTTAGGCCTACATTGCCACGAACTTTCTGGAAATACAGTCTTTGTCATCGATGTGCTGCGTATAACTTTTTTTCGGTTTTAACTAGTTTTGAATGCGATAGCATTCCAAAATTAATTATAAATTTTTAAAAAATT
>CM030854.1:13363368-13383368 GCA_018105865.1 Metaphire vulgaris
AACAATAGTTGGGACCCTTTGTCTGACCGTGAGAAGGTAATTTTGTTCAAATCAAATGTTTGTGTGAATATACCAGCCTTCTATCTATTTATACATTTGAATGTGCGTACGTACAAATTCAGTCGTGACCCCTCCCTCCTGTACGCTTCTGTACGCAAAATCGCCTAACTCTCAAGCCCCCTCGGTGCGTACGTACTAAATGGACGGCCCCTAATTTGCAACTCATTTAATTTTTGTTATGTCACAAATTAGTGCATGCGTGCATAGCTCCATATACAGTGCTATTCCATCACGGATAAAGATTTCAGGCAAAGTGTGTAGAAATTCTGAGCAAATTTTAGGCATTGTTAAACAATGCCTAACAATTTCAGTCAATGTCGACATTGCCTGAGTGAAACGGCTTATGTCGACATTGCCTAAAAATTTCAGTCAATGTCAGCATAGCCTGATTGCACACTTTGACTACAACATATATATATATATATATATATATATATATATATATATATATATATATACAAAAAGTCCATTTTTAACCCCAGCACAGCAAAGGACACTCAAAGGAAACTGCCTTCAATGGACAGGTTATCCTACTACAGTTATGCAGAGGCATAGCGTTCCAATGGCTACTATTGCTTTAGCCATGGGCGGCACACATGATGGGGGCGGCAAATTTTGGAAGCGACCTTTTTTTGCTTGTCAGGTTGTCGAGAAGTTTTGGCGAAGGGGCGGCAAATTTAGCGGCGACGACCTTTTTGCGCTTGTCGGGTGCTGTTTTGTGGAAATGGCGGAAAAATTTTGAAGGGGCGGCAAATTTACAAATTTATTTAGCGGCGACGGCCTTTTTTGATTGTCAGGTGTATAAATAAGAGTGAAATTGGGGCGGCATTTTTGCCAGGAGACATGGGCGGCACGATTGCACGCTACGCCACTGCAGTTATGTCCTTTTAACGGATGTGAAAACGTCTTTAGAAGGCAAGTTGTGGTTATGAAAGCGATAAAATGCAATACGTGCAGCTTCGTATGAATGGAATTTCCAGCAATAGGATCGACCCGAGTTAGGGCGCGGCTCAAAAACCGCAGTGCTTTCCAAAAATCGCCTGGTTATACAGTAGGCCTATGTTGTCATTGGTTTCATGATGTACAAACCTGCTTATAAAGCTGGCGACTCTATTCTAGTACAGACGGCTTCTTAATTCATGCAGTCTACGAAACGTACGCAATATTTAAGCAGCCACATTGTAGTATACTTTTACAAATATACCGCGGATCTGACAATTACTACGAATAATAAGCGCGTAGAGTAATTTGTCGGCACTATGGCTTCATGGAAAACAGACGGCCATCGGGCTACAAGCAGATTTGTCGACTCGTCCGAGAATGCATTTGTAACCGCTCAAAATCTAGAGGACATCGATTTTCGACGTATTTTGACTAAAGTTGAAAGCTTTGAAAAGGCCAAACGGTATCTGGAGCAGGACCTGGGAAATTATAAAAATTTCCGCAAACACTGGGAGGCAGCAATTAGGACTTTTGGCAAGAAACCAGTCAGCGATGAAGATTTGATGAAGGTCGGCATTATCGCCTACACTTCGGAAGATCAGAGGCGTAAAGCAAACAATGAAACCCAGCTGTACTCAGTACTGAATGAGCAGAGCAGAAAGATCGGAAAGTCTAAGGAAAGTTGGAAGCTGTTTCCATACAAAGGGTGGTATAGCATTTTGGCATGTGCTTTGCACAAGCTACCAACCAGTCCGGATGATACTGTGGAGGAAGCTCCGATAGAATGCTACCGTGGTGTCGAGAAGAAATTTAAGTACAAACAGGGTTATTCTCTCGTTTTCAACTGTTTCACTTCGACATCTAGAGATAAGAAAAAGGCTATGCAATTCAAAAGTGGAGGAGGAACTTTGTTCCAATTCGACTGCATACCATACGACTCACTTGGCATTGAGAAATATTCGATGTTTCCAACTGAAAAAGAGGTTCTTCTTGCGCCATGGAGTGCATTCCGTGTAGGTGAAGTGAAAAACGTGAAAGATAATAATGACTCATACACACTCGTCAAACTGATACCAGAGAAGTTGGAAGACGAAGATGAAGAAGACTATGACGAATATGAAGAATATCTACAATATGAAGATGGTGAACTATTTGACGAATCTGAAGATGAAGAAGACGAAGATGAAGATGATGAATAAGGTGAGGCTGAAGAAGAAGATGATGAAGTAGATGAAGATGATGATGCCGAGTGAGATGAAGATGATGAATAAGATGCAGCTGATTAAAAACAAACTGTCGAAACATGAAGTTATTGGAGCTGAGACTTTCTTTTATTATGGACACAATATCACTACATTGAAATTGGATCTACAAACCAGCAGTCAGCTGATCATATGCAACGCCTATTTGCTGTGCTAATTGACTCACAATTGAATTCTTTCCGCACTTTTAATTCTCCGGAAAACTCAAGATGGGATTCAAGATTTCTGACTCAACTCAAAGAGTGGGTTAATTTTGCTCATGTCAAGAATTAATTTTTGCCATGATTTTTTTGAAAAGCGAATATGATGCGGAATTATTTGACTCCCTTCTATAAGGGCTCTATACAGCACTAACATTATTAGGGTGACAACTTATATAGCGCTATCTTAAAGCTCAGGCAGAAGACGAGAGCACTTTACAGAAAAGTTCCATAAGATGTACTAAAAATATGTTTTCAGTTTTAGTATTAACATTAGTAAGGGAATTGCAGGTTTTTGCGTTTCACTTTCGCTTTATTTGCGTTTCACTTTCGCTTTGAAATTCTAGCTGAATAGTAATAAATAGGCAAGACTATTTTCTAATATTTATGCTAATCAATATATTTAACCATTGTAATTAAAACGCTAACTAGTATTCGTATTGCTTAATTAATTAGGACTGTCTTCTAAATATAGCCTATCAATGGAGTATTTACTCAAGTGCATTCTAACATCGCTTTGATCGCTTATATAAAGGATTTTCTCTTACGTTTGTGCATAAAGATGGCTATGTGAAGTTTTTCTATTTATTCTAATAATAATAATAATAATAATAATAATAATAATTATTATTATTATTATTATTATTATTATTATTATACTTCTACTAAGGGGCTGTCCATTAATTACGTCAACAATTTAGGGGGAGAGGGGGTTTGGAAAAGTTTGACAGTTGTTGACAGGGGAGGGAGGTCAAGAGAAGTTGACGTCAACAATTTCACTTTTTTTAAATAATCAAAAAATAGGAAATTTCATTTAATACTACTTATTACAATGGAAAAAAGCATTAGAGAAAAGCTAATCACCACCACATTTTGACACTCGATGAGGAAAAAGGGAAGAAATGATCATCACCACAAAAATAATAACCTTGTCATTGGGACGTGTCATTGATCTTGGGGAGTCAAGAGTTGTTAACGTAATTAGGGGGGTTAAGTGAAAGTTGACAGTTGTTGACAAGGGGGAGGGGGTCAAAAATTGCCCAAAAATTGTTGACATAATTAATGGACAGCCCTAATAAGAATATAGTGCTACTACTACTAATAATAATAACGGGGTTCAAAGTGATTCTTTAAGAGCTTTTCTGTGTAAGAACCACTGAACCAAGTCTCTTGCATCCGATTATTATGCTATTTTGTACTAAAATAAGCAGAAGAAGCTGAGAACAAACTTGCTACAGCTCTATTCTGTGTATTGTCTAATCATTGCTAGCACATTTGTTAAATGATTTAATCGTAGCCTGAATACTTAAAAGCTTTTTTGATTGGCTAAATCTGTGATTTACTCCTGTAATTACAATAAAGTTGTAGAAAACTATTTAATTAGGTGTACAGTAATTTGCCGTGGGAGCGCTTCTGAGTGATTTTTCAAAAGAGGCGCTATACAAATATTTTGTTACATTACATTACATTACAAAAATATCATTTACAACTTATGATAATGTTTTTGGTGACTGGTGAAGCTGCAATATTGTTAGAGTCGTTACGTCTTACATCTGTGATATTCAACAAAACATGAAACTAACGCAACCGTTTAGCAACTTCTGCAATAGAACTCAACAGTTATATTTTTACACCCCTAACATCTTCCCAACACCCCCAATTTGAGGTCCACACTCCCAAAATTTGGTCTTGTGACAATGGTATGTCTATGCATACAAAATGCATACTAATTAGCTCCGGACACCCCTCCCCAATTTGAGGTCGACACCCCACAAATTCACAATCCTAGAAATATCCCTGGAAGTCAAGTACTTTATCTGAATGAATGTTACACTTTAGAATTGGCGACATATCTCTGATCTCATCTTGCATAAACTGATTTTTCATTTAAACGATTTTGTGGCTTTATACAAGTTTTCGGCTTCTGTGCGTCTTAGAACATCATAGACAGCAATGTTCACAGCAGTTCAAACATCTCGTTGCAGCTACGGCGACAACACATCGTGCTACATACAATGCAAAGTTTAAACTTATTTCTGAAAACTGTAGCCTTGGTCATTTCCATAAGACTTTCAATAAAGAATTTTTTGATAGAGCGATAATATCAAATGGACAGTTGGACACATTATTATTGCCGAAACTGTGAACAGCTAACATTAGTTTCACGACACCCTTGCTCATTTACTGTTGAGTGCATCACATAGGCCTACGTAAAAAGGCATCTGGTCACATATTTAAAAACCAACAAACTTCTACCCAGTGGCGGCTCTAGGATTTGGCAAGTGGGGTAGGGGGCCGTTGGGGTGACAACTTCTAATCATGGGGGCAACCATTTGTTGTTTAATGTATGTAGCATTAAGTATAGAGTCCCAACGGGGGGCACTGGGGGGCCAGGCACTCAATAAGGGCACGGGTCCCCCCTGGGCCCCCCGGTGGAGCCGCCACTGCTTCTATCCAGGAATCAGTCTGCATGATCGTATTAAGAAAGGACGAAAGGGGTATGCTGAAATTTAAGAAGTTCGAAAAATAACTTTTATTCTATGTTCTGCAATAACATACAGTTTAAGTTTATTAATAATGCCACCTGATTACCTCAGTTTTGCTCCATAATTGTTTAACAGACGAAAGCTGATTGTAATTTTTAACGACGCAGTAACGAAACATTTTATCACGTCTAATTATGGGGCGCATACTTTCTTAAAGTTTCCTTCACTTTACTACATTTTTTACTAATTGCACAAATTAAGTTATGAAGCAAATATCCCCTAAAACAAATTTTAAAATATTTTGCGGTGCAACCTAAGGGAATGACCAAAGACCAAAGGCCAAAGACCAAAGGGCTATGCTATGGATCAGTAGCATACCCCCTAAATACGCCACTGTCAGTCTGCTTATAGCTAAGGACACTCAACGGAAACTGCCTTTTAAATGGACAGGTTGCTCTACTACAGTATGTCCTTTTAACGGGTGTGAAAACGTCTTAACCCCTTAACTGGGGATCCCGGATATATCCGTCCATTTTACATTGAGTTACAGTTAAATACACGGTTAAGGGGTTAAGAAGGCAAGTTGTGGTTATGAAAGCGATAAAATGCAATACGTGCAGTTTCATCTGAATGGAATTTCCAGCAATACTATCGACCCAGAAGTTAGGGCGGCTCAAAATTGCGCAATGCTTTCCAAAAATCGCCTGGTTTTTATGTTGTCGTTGGTTTCATGATGTACAAACTTGCTTATAAAGCTGGAGGTCCCATGGTGACGCAGGCGGCTTCCTTAACACATATGGCATATGGCGATTTGGCGATATCTGGATTGCTTGTTTAAGACGATTCTTATGAACGACTTTCTCTGTTGTTCGAATAGTAATTTGCATAATCCTGCAATATGTAACTTATAATATTGTTATCCCTCGCTTTTCAAAAATGAATAACAACAATAATAAATAAATATCCCCTGTTTTGAAAAATATATAACAACAGTAATAATAATAAATTACTAAAAACTGATTTCAAGTCGTCTACTAGGATTTCTCCTGTGTTGAAAATCACTGTTGCTCACACGCCTCACCCACCTCTATTCCAACTTCCTTTTGTACAGGGTGTGGCAAAAAACTGGATTAGTCACATTTAGGTCTGGCATTTAATATAACATTGAATGAACTGCAAAATTTCAGGATTTTCTTAAAGCGTAGGAAATTTCCGTCAAAGTGTTGTTCAATATGTCCTCCGTTTGCTGCGATAACCAATGATAATCGTTTGCGAAACTGTCCAATAGCCCGGTTGATAGTGTCCTGGCTGATTTCGTCACAGCATGCTGTCGGAACTTCTTTCAAATGTTCCATATCGCGAATTCTCTGCCTGTAGAAAAGCTGTTGAAGCACTTCTCAGACTGAGTAGTCTACTGGATTCAAATCCGGACTGTTCGGCGACCAATTTTCTGGTCCAATGAAGTCTGGTACGTGAGCAGTGAGAAAGGCAACTGTTTTTCGTGAACGATGAGCAAGCAGGTGCTCCATCCTGCTGAAAAGTGAAATTGTCACCAGAGTTAGCTAACCAGACCTAAATGTGTCTAGTCCGGGTTTTTTTGCGCCACTCTGTAGTGTAGACCTACTACACAGTGATTAAATTATGCTAGTATTGAAATTGGTTATCCAAATGGTGAACCAATTCAGCAGCTCAATTAAACTGATCGTTTCCGAGCTTTAAATGGGTGTTTTAAGTCTGTAGGCATCACACTGCGAGTACCCGGACAGCGCATAGTGTGTCACTGCAATTGTATTCCTCTTCCGTCCTCCGTAGGTTACTCCGTAGGGACAAGGTATATCGGAAAGGAGGTGCCTGATGAAGTCCCCGCTCGGAGAAAACATGGAAATCCGTCCGTTTTGCGAATCCGCAACGACGATGTTGTCCGCCGGGGTGACGCAGACCCCCTTCGGCCACGACAGGAGTCCGTCGTCGGCCCCGCGTCCCCCGGAAATCTTCGCCAGGAACCTTCCGGACTCGTCGAACACCTTGACGCAGTGGTTTGCCGAATCGGAAATCACGATCCTGTCGCGGCCGTCGACGGCCAGATAGTCGGCCATGCAGATGTTGTGGTCGCCGGCGCCGTACGACCCGAACTCCGTTATCCGGGCACCGTCGGGGGTGTAGACCCCGACGCAGCAGTGCACCCTGTCCGAAACGACGATGTTACCGTTGCGCAGGACCCCCAGACCGCCCACCCAGGCGAAGAAGCCCGGCTCCCACTGGGTGACCAGTTCGCCCGTCTCGGGGTCGATGAACAGGACGGTCTTCTGGCGTCGATCGGCGCAGACGATGCAACCGGAAATGGACTGGAAACCGGAAACGTCGGCCAGGATGACGGAGAACGGCTTGAGCTTCTCCGAGGTCAAGGTCGTGACCCCGTTTTCGTCGACCTGTTCGAGGTTGCCGAGTCCGTAGTTGGCGACGATGCCCCGGTCGTCCTCCGTGAGGGCGATCGACGTCGGCTTCTGGTCTGCCCTGCTCTCGATCCGCCACAGAAGATCCGTATCCGTCGACATTTCATCCGGAGTGCCTTCTTCTTCTTCTTCTTCTTCTCTATCCGTTGTTGATCCCATCCTCATCTGAAATTGAAATGCATAAATCAATTTCAACCAATCATTCAATCAAGGAATATTTCAATCAAGCGTACAATCAATGAATCGTTTACTGTTACACTGTCAACCAAAATAAAATTTAATATACACTCAAAGGGCGCCGTAAATAATACGTATGTAAGTAAGTAAGTAAAATTTCGTAGATTTATATAGCGCTTTGGAAAGCAGCACAACATTAGCTGCTTATTCTTAGGCGCTCAGCCTTTCTTAAATTAGCCATGGGAAATATGAAAGATCGGCCAAGCATTAGTCAATAATATATATATATATATATATATATATATATATATATATATATAATTGAATGGATGGGTGGAATAAGGAGTTAAATGCAGTTACCACCTTAATGGTCAGGCTGTCAATTGAAGGGCTCAGAGGAATAAGGAAGTAAATCCAGTTACCCCATTAGTGGTGAAAATATCCGTTGAAGGGTCCGGTGAAATATGGAAGTAAATGAAGTTACCCCTCTTATTGTTATTGATGCTCAAACCATTGGGGGTCGGATACGGTTACCTCCTTATTTCACCCATACATTCAATTATATATATACATTGACATATACAGTATATGTCTATATATATATATATATATATATATATATATATATTTTTATATGACATTGTCCCCATTCATTTCTGAGTCAAATAGTGAAAACAATTTGAAAATCGGTCCACACTTGCCAAAGTTATGGACAAATATACAGTTGCATGCTTTTTTATTGGATCACGATGTATATTATGATAAGCTACGTCTTGACGAAAGTGTTACAGGAAGAAAGACTTATCTGTAGGCAGTCATCAATCAATTTTTATCTGTAGTAAACAATATGTAAAGTAAAGTAAAGTTCCTCCACAGCCCTGTTGGTTCCTGCGAACCGCCAGACTCATGGGGCTGCGCTGATCTCCGTTTTAAGGCCCTCAGCCAGGCGACTGGTGCATGTCATATTATGATACGGGGCCAGTGTGTCTCATGCAATGCAACTGTTTACTCTGCGGATTAATCCGCCACTCAGTTGCCACCGCCATCTGGCGATCGAAGGCTGAGTTAACCTTACGGGCAGCAAATTAGAGGCCTTCGAGATGATCCATGGATCTCTGAGGATATTAGATTGGTCAGTGACCCAATTACGAAACATTTCATGACAGAAACTACATCTCAGTCTCAGATGACATTCAAAAGTATCATTGGATCGTTAACACAGAACACGACTAATAATAGGGCCTAGCTAGTTTTAATGATATCATATCTTGATAATCATCGAGATGTCTAGTATTATACGAAATGTCTAGATCAGTGGCGGCTCCAGGATTTGGCGAGTGGGGGTGGGGCGTTGGGGTGGCAACTTCTAATCATGGGGGAGCCAACCATATATTGTTAGGTATGTAGTATTAAGTATAGGGTCCCAATAGGGGGCCACTGGGGGCCAGGCACTCAATAGGGGGCACTTGGTCAGTGGCGTCATTTCACACTTTTCTTGGGGGCGTGAAAATTTTTTTTGCAATTTTTTTTGTTTTTTGTTTTTTGCGATCTTTCGACCTGACGAGTTTCAGTTTGCAACAAAAAAAGTTGACGACTTTTTTTGCTTGTAAGTCCATTTTACGATTAGTTACTTCTTACTTCTTCAGATTGCTCGGCATCAAGCCCATAACACAAACATGCCCCCCCCCAATGCAAATGACGTCCCTGTTTTTTGCACATTGATACATTATAAATTAATATTTTCATTTCCTTGGAGAGGGCCGTGGCCCCCCAGTCCCTCCCCCCCCCAAATGACGCCTCTGCACTTGGTCCTCCGAGCCCCCCCCTCCACTGTGGAGCCGCCACTGGTCTAGATTAACTTCTGCCGTCTCTTTTGCTTATTTTTTGCTTCCTTTACTTTATTAATTTCGTACATATTTACACGTTTATTTACTGTTCCGATGATGTCAAAGCAGCACTGAATAGTAATAATGACATTAGGGTACCTTTTTTTTACATCGAACGCTATTTCAATCATGTTTCGTCCTACAGTGTTTATTATAGATCTTCTTAGGGGGGAATCCCCAAAGTTTGAAAAATCCCCAATTTTTTTAGATGTTGGCTGGGAATGGAAATCCCCAAACGTGTGGAAACTCAAACCTTGTCCCCCCAAACATTTCAAAATCCCCCAATGTCAAGGGGCTAGAATAAACACTGTTCGTCCTATAAATGACGACACCAACAACAAGTACATGTACAATAACTAAACGAACTGAAGTTTCTTCAGTTTTTAAAAGTACTATCAAACGATAAGCATGAGATATCCGCGGGGAGTAGTCTCCCCTCCCCGCGAGGTTAAGATGGGGTTCAAGAAAGGTGGCCATACGAAGGTTAAGAATAGATTGGACATTAAGCCCAGAATTTTGATTTTCGTAAATTTATTGCGTCTCCAAATTCTTACCCCGTTCACCTGTTGAGGGGGCACTGCGTCCAGGTACTCCGGACCGTCGATTATGTCATCGTTCTTGTTCCGGTTCTCGTTTGCGCTGACGTCATTTCCGGTTTCGTCTCCGTCGTCAATGGAAACGACCGAAGGAAATACGAACACCGATTCGCCGAGCTTCTTCCGGCTGAAGCCCTGGTCCTCACTTCCGGTCCAGATGTCCGGAGGAGCCGGACTAACCGGATCAAGAATCAAGGCTGGATCCGGAATGTCGACTTCCGTCTGCGGTAGAATGCCGCCCAAGGATACCTTCACGATGGACCGGAACCTCGGAGGAGTCTTTGAAACCGGAACTAGATCACTTCCGGTATCTTGTTCCGAGTTCCGGTTGTCCGTTTCCTCTTTGTCGTCGCTGAAGGTGACTCGCTTTTTCGACCCGGAGTGACGTCTCGTGACATCCGTTTGATCAACTTCCGGTTTCTCGTCTATTACGGTCGCTGAATCTGAGGCGAATTCGGCAACGCCCCCTGGTGGGACTGGGCTGAGAACCCGACACGTCCGGACGGGACACGGAAGTGCTCCAATGCGCATGACGGAAGTTCGCTGTCTGTCGTCATAGTAACCGGCTATGCACGTCAGGCAGAATGCGTGACCGCATTCCGGAAGGATCCTCTGGTCGAACGGAGACCGGAAGCACAGATAACAGATCCGGAAGCGGTCCATGTCCGCTCAAAAACAGTTCTTGATCCTGTTCTTGCTTTACGTATCTTTATTGAATTTAATTTAATTTCCTAATCGTTTGAGATTTTGCCAATCAAGGTTTACGCGATCATCGTTCTGACGCAAGGTTCATCTTGACCTTTGACCTTTGAACTGTTCACTATCTTGTCGTTGTGCTAGACTTAAGACCTAACGGATATAGAAACTTCAAGTTAATTCTAAAACGTTTAAATAATTTCCGAAATAACTTCACCATTTCTCAAATATCTTATCAACCAGTGTTTAAACAGGCCTTTTAGGAGGGAGATTCCCCCACCCTCCGAAACCTCAAAATCCCCCCAAAAAAAAAAAATCCCCCAAAAAAATCCTACAAATTTTGCATTGAACTGTGTCTTTTCCCCTCCAACCAAGTCGATCCCCCCGAAAGCCACAATTTCCCAAAGGCCTGGAGTCTGGATAAAATACTGTTACCAACTGTGAACACATGAGCAGGTGAGACCACTGCCAGACATGAGCTTTTTATTTAAAAGCGAATCTCTGGATTTGTACGATATACTGCTCAATGTTATATATATATATATATATATATATATATATATATATCATCATCATCATCATCACACTCCATAGTCCATAAGGACCGTCGGAGATATATATATATATATATATATATATATATATAACATATCATCATCATCATCACCATCATCTACTTCTTCTTCTTCTTCTGTCATCTTCATCATCATTATCTTCTTCTTCTTCTTCTGTCATCATCTTCTTCTTCTTCTTCTTCTAGGCTCATATATATATTCTATCATTGTTGTAGAGAGAAATAAATAAATGATTGATTGACTCATCGCGAATACCCTGAAAAGCAAAAAAAGGTCATCATACATAGCGGATCATCCTACCCTAAACCAATTTTGGCGCCCCCACCTCGGCACCCGGGGACATCTGTACCCCCCTGCACCAGTGGCGGCTTCAGGATTTGGCAAGTGGGGGCGTTGGGGGTTGCAACTTCTAATCATGGGGGGCCAACCATTTGTTGTTATGTATGTAGTATTAAGTATAGGGTCCCAACAGGAGGGCCACTGGGGGGCAGGCACTCAATTGGGGGCACGGGCCCCCCGGCCCCCTGTGGAGCCGCCACTGCCCTACACCCCCTAGATCCGCCTCTGCTTGACATCAACCCACATTAAAGAAAATCTCTTGCTACCTGAAACAGAAAGTAGGCCTACTTCAATCAAGTCTAGCGGTCTTACCTGCTCACCTGCTCTTACCTGCTCATCACCTGTTGTCCGTTCTCAACAAAGGTATTGAACTATCGATGAGAAAACGGCATAAAATAAAAATAATGACATAATCGGAGTATAATTTTTATTTCCAAAGACCCGATACAACTCGAACAAGATCCAGTACAAGCCTTTTCAGGAGTTAGCTAAGAGGACCTTGTACTGAAAAATTGCAAGCTGGCTTTGGTAGATTATGTTTTTCGCTAGTGACGGAGCCACAGTCCTAATCCTAAGAGGCTCTGAACAGGCCTGTACTTGAGTACTTGAGTATTTGAGTACCTGAGTATGGCCGTAAGTACTGCGAGATTACTCATTTGGCCGAATTGCATTCGCGTCACTTTAAAGTGTGTCACTTGTCAAACTTTGGATTGAAACCACGTACGCCGTGCTTTCAAATATGAATCATACCTATATTATAGACTCAAAGGTCTACGTTAACTGACCGTGTGAAATAATGACTCCATTGGCGCATACATGGATGAAAAAGTGGGGTCCCAGTCTATACACCTCCCCCCGTTTCCATGGTAGCTTCTCAAAAAAAGTGTTGGAACTTGGAGGTGCTATGAATGAACGAATGAATGAATACATTGCTCGCTAAATATCGCAACCATTCTATGATAATGATAAATTTGAATGGCTGGGTGGAATAAGGAGATAACTGTATCCGACCCCCCAATGGTTTGAGTATCAATAACAATAAGAGGGGTAACTGCATTTACTTTCTTATTTCACCGGACCCCTCAAATGATATTTTCACCACTAATGGGGTAACTGGATTTACTTCGTTATTTCTCTGGACCCTTCAATTGACAACCTCACCATTAAGGTGATAACTGCATTTAACTCCTTATTCCACCCAACCATTCGATTATTCAATATATTAAAATTTGGAGCAAGATTTTATCCGCAGACAACTCGCAAATAAAAATACCTGTTGGGCTTCAAGACAAAACCATCGAGAAAAGGTACGAACTCTTTTTGAAACAGTATTAATTTTAAAACTTTTAGTTTTAAATCGCCATGCATTCACCAGATGGCCGCAATGTTAACCGAAGTATTCGTTAGAGGGCATTATCCTAAAATCTTGTCTGATTTAAAACTCGGTCTAATCTACAATAGATTAGGCCAGGGTGCGATTTGTGACCTGGAGCAGTGGAGGGGGACATGTCGAGCTTGGGGGGGTGTAGTTGTTGAAAACTGTAGCAGTGGGAGGATGTAGTGGTGGGGGATGTAGCAGGGGGGATGTAGCAGTAGGGGGGATGCAGTTGGGCAGTGGGAGGAGGAGATTCCCCCCTTCCCCCTCGCAAATCGCGCCCTGGATTAACCCCTAACTGTCTGTGTGTCAACTACACAAATTTACAGCTGTCCACAATTTCGGAAACGTTTATTTGCTAAATGTTCCAAGTAGATTCGACATACAGTATCACTGTCTACATTACACGTTTGGGTAGAAAGAGAAGAGGCGCTATACAAATTCCACATTACATTACGTTTAATACGAAAAAACGTCACACTTGATTAACATTTCGCAGTGATTAGAAATGTCTAGATGACTATGCTGTTAAGACGTAGGTCTACTACTTCCAATCGTGAAGATTGCAAAGGTTTTAGAAACCCATTCTTTCAACAATCCTTGTTTAGTTTGACTTCTAAACAGCAGATCAGAGTTGTCCATGGGTCCAATTTTTAGAACCCAATCCAATCCAACCCATCAAATTTCCAACCCAACCCAGCCAATGCCGATAATAGGTTTACTTGACCCAACCCAACTCAACCCACTGTAATACATTACAGTTTCTTAAACCATCACTTATTTTCTGACCCAAACCAACCCAACCCACTATTAATATAGAAAAGTCTCACCCAACCCAACCCATGAGTTAACCTAACCCATGGAAATCTCTGCAGCAGATTATCGCCAAATCATATTTTATTGGGAATATTCTCGCAAAGACGTATACTTTCAATATGTTTCGCCATGAAAATCAATGTAGCCTATTGGCAATCATGTTATAGGCCTATAAATTTCCAAACATTTGTGGAATATATTTGTGGAATCATATTTTATTGGGAATATTCTCGCAAAGACGTATACTTTCAATATGTTTCGCCATGGAAATCAATGTAGCCTATTGGCAATCATGTTATAGGCCTATAAATTTCCAAACATTTGTGGAATATAATTTGTTGCTGACTTCTAGGTCGCTAAAACTACTATCGAAACCAGTCCCTGAAAATAATCAACTCTCTCCAAACCCTAAGAAATTACCTCAGCAAATTTCTAAATTAACACCAAGGGTCCATCCGTAATAAAACGTACGCACTGAGGGGAGAAGGTTGTTGGATTTAGGAGATTTTGCGCATGTACGGTGTGCAAACAAACGGGGGAGGGGGTTGAAAATATGCCTATTTTGCGTTCGTAATATATGGATAAGCCCCAACTGCTAGACATTTCAATATGTGGTCAACAGTATCAGCATTAAAACATCTGCATGAACACGCGATGGGTCTCGTAAGGGATTAGGCTGAATTCATGTTTTGCCACATACATGTATAGACGAAGATTCAGTCACGCTGCTAATACACTTCCAGCTATCTAACGGCATCTATTCGTCTATCTACCTTCGCTTGTAGCCGTGCAGGGGCGGTTCCACGTTGCGGATGACTGGGGATGCACCCCCTTCCAAAGGCCCACCGGAAATGCGTCTTCAATGGAAGATGATCGTCTAAACGGATTAGCCTTGATGTATATCCACAAAGATATGGACATATCCATAGACAATGTCATCGACAAATTCGCTTCCAGCAATAAAAAAAACTCGATTTTGCACTATGACTTTGTACAACCAGACTAACATGGCTGTTATACATTGTCAATTTTGAACATTATATTTTATAAATCAAATCTACAGATTTCTTCTAAACCGTTTACATAATATAATTCCTTTGACAAATTATTATTGGCGGGATTTTCCTAGAAATTCAGTGCATCCCCCCGCCAAGAGTGCTTGGAGCCGCCGCCACTGCTTGTAGGCCTATCTAATAGTCTCGTTACCTAAGACTTCTTGAGGTCAGGGTCACGGTCAGGGTCAAGGACATCAAGACGTCGCAAAGCCAGCCTCGTGCGTCGAATACTGTCTGATGACCGGCTGAAGGGTTTTCAGGCATTCCATCAGCTCCATCTCGATCAGGTAGTCGCGTCCGCAGGGACTCTGCTGGAGCGACCGCCGACCGCCAAGCTCCGCGTCGTCGCCGTCGCCGCCGTCGTAGTCGAGTCCCGCCTGCAGCGATCGGTGACGACGCGCCGCCGAGAACAGCCTCTCGCCGGGCAGCGTGAACGAAGCGGCGGGGACGACGGGCGGCGGCTGATGGTCGTCCAGGATGTACGGCGATCGACCGCCGCCGAAGCGCTGTCCGCCGGCGACGGTGTTCAGGTGACCGCAGAGCGATCCGCGGTTGATCGTGGCCGTCAGGGGGCGCGACGTGACGCCGCCGCCGCCGCGGAGGTCACGTGATATCGTGGCTGCGACGGCGGCGCTCGACGCTGCGACCGGAAATCGGAACTCGTTGGCAAAATCGCGGCGCAGGAGGAGATCGCGCGCCGTCGTCGTCGCCGTCGCCGTCGTCGTGAAGTCGCCGCTCAGTTCCCGGCGAAACTCGCTGCGGAAGTCGCGACCGACGAGGTCGCGACGCCCGAGAGGAGTTGGGGGAGGAGGAAGCGGGTCCTTCTGCTGGATGGACCGGTCGGCACCGATCCCTCGAGGGTTACGACGGACGTCGCTGCCGAGCAGTCCGCGAAGATCGTTCCTCGAGGTCCTCGTCGACTCGCACTGCGACGGCTGAGCGTCCCTGTAGAAACTCCCCACTCCTCCTCCTCCCCCTCCTCCTCCTCCCCGGATCATCGATTCGGGAAAATCGCGGATCGGCTTCGGATAGTCCCTCGGCAGTTCCTGGACGAAATCCGCCGCCGCCGAACAACCTCCTCCCTCCTCCTCCTCCTCCTCCCCAGGAATATTCCGTTCGATTCGCGTGCGAAGGACGCCGGGCGAAACTCCTTCGCCTCCTGCTCGGCAGGACTCGGCGGCGACCGCGACGGCAGCGGCGCCCGCGCGGCCATCGGCGGCGGTGGCGGCGGTGTGCCGCAGTCGAGCCCCGGCAACGACCCCACCCGGTTGAAGCTGGTCAGCTCGACCGGACGCCGCTGCTGCTGCTGCTGGTGCTGGCCGCCGCCGCCGCCGCCGCCGCCGCAGCCGCCGCGGGTCGACGACTCGGCCCCGGAGGCCGACTGGTCGGAGTCCGGTGTCTGCCAGGCGACGGGGCTGCTGCGGGCGGTCAGCGGGGCCGACGAGTGGTCGGACTTGGAGGGTCGTCCGGAGGAGGAGATGTTGAGTTGGTTCGGCGGATGGTGGTAGCGACGGCGCTGGGTCAGGCGGATGATGAGGACGAGGAGGATGGTCATGACGCCGAACAGAACGGCAAGAATCATGTACAACAGGAATTTCTCTCTTCTTTCTACAACAGCATATAACATATACTGACACTACTACTACTACTACTACTACTACTACTACTACTACTACTGCTACTACTACTACTACTACTACTACTACTACTACTATAATAATAATAATAATAATAATAAATAATAATAATAATAATAATAATAATACTGTACTACTACTACAGTGTACTACTACTACTCCCTACTACTACTACTACTACTACTACTACTGTACTACTACTGTACTACTACTACTACTACTACTACTACTACTACTACTACTGCTGCTACTACTGCTACTACTAATAATGATAATAGTAATAATAATAATAACAATTGATTGACTAGTTGTTAAGAAGATCCAGAATGAAATTGGGTGGAAAGAATCGTCAAAAAAGGCAGCTTTCCTTCTGTGGATACATAAAGAGGAAGGAAGGCCTGGAGCATTTGGCAATGACCGGGAAAATGGAGGGGGAAAAGAGCAAGAGGAAGGCAGAGAAACACCAATGCAGACTGCCTACGAGAAGGAATTGAGGGAGTGAAGAATAACATCGAATTAATAAGAGGATGCCAATATAGAACAAAGTAGATTAAAAAGAATTTTTTCTAGAGAGGACGAACAAAATACTAAATTTGTTCGATAAACATTCATTTGTTCATGAATTTCCCTTATTATTATTATTATTATTATTATTATTATTATTATTATTATTATTATTATTATTATTATTATTATTATTATTTGTTAACATGGAAATACACAGCACCTAAAGAAGAAGATGATAATTCAGTGGTGTGAGGTATTTTATATACCTTGTATGAAACTCCATGCCCAGATCCACTCCGTCATGTTACCATACCATCGATTTGCTCCGAAGCCAGCCGTGGTCGCGAAAAACACGGTTGGTGTCGGCAACATCACAGACGTTTTCGATGTGAAAGTCCAGCTGTTGTCTTCGATATTTACCCCTACAGAGACACCCCACGAAAGATATATATATGCCCCAAAATCAGTATATATAATACAGTATATATAAGCCTATATATTTTGGCTTATATATAACACATATATAGTATAATATATAATATACATATTATATATAATATATCTAACAATATATACAGGGGCGTAGCCAGGAATTTGATTTGGGAGGGTATAAATATGGGGGGTATAAACCTTAACTACAAACCATATAAACTACATATAACCACATATAAATCACATAATGATTTTGGGGGCATATATATATATATATATATATATATACCCCTCCTCCGTCGCTACGTCCCTGAATATATACCCGTCTAAATTTGCAGTATAGTCCCCACCAAATTCCTGGCTACGCCCATGGCCAGAGGGGATCAGAATATCATACTAGCAGGGTAACAAATCTTTAATTAACCCTATATTGAACCATGTTGACTGGTTAGCGCTACATTCACTATGTTGCCTGCAGTTAGCATCGTTCAATATAAGGTTAACAATTCATAACGTGTTACTGACGCAAGCTTAAAACCATAAAAGCACTCTGGATTTCCATCGACGTCTTTATTCGAGACACCGTCTTGACTCAAGACCGTTTCGAGACAGTTTTTCCATGTCTTGGTCTCGCAGTCTTGGTTATTCTTGTTCTTGCAGCCATGGGTTGGGGTTGGGTCAGAAAATAAATCGTGGTTTAAGAAACTGTATTGTATTACGCTGGGTTGTGTTGGGTTGGGTCAATTAGTAGTAGCAGTGGCGTAGCCAGGATTTCCGGAAGGAGGGTTGAAAAAAAATTTCGTCGATGACCGCCAAGGGGGGATTTTCACCCCCAAAATCGCCAAAAATCGCCTAAAAAATAAAAATTGCATGGAAATACATAAAAAAAAATTTTCCGCGTCCAAGGGGAGGTTAACCCCAAACCCCCGTGGCTATGCCACTGAGTAGTAGACTTCTTTAGCGCCATTGTAGTAGTACATCAGCACCAGTCGATGGTCGCTTAACCCTATTAACCCTATTACCCTAGTAACCCTATTACTGGCATGGGTTTGGTTGGGTTGAAGATTTGATGGGTTGGATTGGATTGGGTTCTAAAAAATGGAAATGGAAATATATAACAATACCTGTATACAACCCATGGAAATGGGTCCATTTTATATTATGTACTATTAACTGAATATTCCTGTATAATATTAATTTATAATTTTGCTACTTCTCGAATTTCTTTTAATTTATTCACGATTGTATATTTAAACCAAAATTGGTTCGGTGAATCTCTGATCGAAAGGGCCAGAGTGAAAAGTGCCAAGTACTTACTATGGTCGTTTTCACTTCTCTTGCGAACGAAAGCACGCAGCTGCGTGACTCCAGGGAGGGCGTCTCCAGCCACTTTCGTCTGTCTTCTGGTTCGGGGGGCTCTCTCCGTCCCGGACCCCCCTCCTCTGGTGCCGCCACTGGACTCGCTGGCGGAAGTCACTTCTTCTTCGCCGCTTGAAATCGAAAGGGGCGTCGAAATGTTGTCTTCGTCACTTAGAAGATCACAGTCACTGGAAGACTCCATTTTCCTCAACCACTGATCCAGCACTGCACAAAGTAACTAAGCAAGTAAAAACCAGGGACGTCATTTAGGGGTTGCAATGGGGGGGCTACTACTATTGACCTGGCTTGTCCACCATTGACCGTCACCCGTTTTCCTGGCCGGATACCCTGGATTTGACCTGGATCTTTAATTATTTGGATTTGGCGTGCCATCGGTTGATGCTCCTGTGCATTATGAAGTGGCGCTATAGAAGTTTAGATTAGATTAGACTATTTTCCCGGGAAGCTGATCAAAATTTCGGGACGATCCGGAAAAACCGGGGACGGTTGGCAACATGGATATTTCTAGGCTTGTGAATTTTGTGGGGGGTGTCGACCTCAAATGGGGGGGGGGGTGTTCGGAGCTAATTAATGTGCGTTTTGTATGCATACCATTGTCACATTACCAAATTTTTTAAATGACCTCAAATTGGGGTGGGGTGGAGGTGGGAGTGTTAGGGGGTGTAAAAATATTCCCGGTTGGCAACCCTAGTCGTAGAGCAAGACGCAAAGGGCTCTTAATTGCTGTTCGTTGTTCATTCCCAGAGGAAGACTTCCCAATCCAATTTGTTCGTCGACTTCTGTTACATTTCTACATTTCTACGGTTGTCCTGAACGTGACAATTGATTACCTTAGGGAACGTTCATCTTCTCCCAACTCACACACACACACACGCACACACGGGGCTCAATATGGCGCTATAAAAAAGCTGTTGACAAACTTACTGCATGTTGAGCTGCTAAATACAGTCAAACTTTCCCAGATCCATATCATGCCAACTATCGTCGACAATATGCTTCTAATCGATGGAAAACGGTGAACGAAAGGGGATTTAATTGAGACATACAAAATACTAACAAAGTGGAAATGCCAAGAGAAAGGGTTTTTAAACAATGAAGCAGTATGATGGAACCAGAGAATACAACA
>CM030854.1:13385868-13430868 GCA_018105865.1 Metaphire vulgaris
AAAACCAAATCTCCTTCATTTTCTTCGGCCAAAGTGGATGCAAAGCTCTTCGACCAATATTGGTTCCGGGTCTTTCCTTTAATACTCGACTGAATAGTCTCTAGATTAGAGGCGCATTCCAGCATTGGCGCAACCATGGGGGTGGAACGGGGAACGCTCCCCCTCCCCCGATTTTCTGACTGGGATCAGTCGTGAGACATGCGCAAAACCGTCACGGTATAGCTCTGGGGTATGATCAGAGATGTCCACCGGTCCATTTTTAAAACCCAACCCAACCCAACGCAACCCGTCAAATCTCCAACCCAACCCATGCCGGTAATGGGTTATACTTGACCCAACCCAACCTAACCCATGCACCGTAATGCATTACAATTTCTGAAACCATGACTTAATTTGTGACCCAACCCAACCCAACACGCCATAACTATGGAAACGTCTGATCCGACCCACCCAACCCAACCCATGGGTTAACCCAACCCGTGGACATCTCTCTGGGTATGGCGATTGCAAGAGATGAGATAGAGAAACTTGCGCGAATAATTCCTCGATTACCTTACTTGTTGAAATTTTTTACTGTAAAAATTTCGCGTCTTGGTGCTGTCGAATGCAGCCTTCCCCCCCCCCCCACACTCTATTCCGGGACCCTGGGTGCGCCACTGCCGGCGAGTAACAGGCCTACATTCGCAACACTGCATTTGATAGAAATCGTTTAGAACGTCGAAGACAGATGTCGCTAGACATCGTCGGTTCTCACCCGCTCGACAACGGTACAGGGCTTCGACGGTAGAGTTGACGGTAACGCATGACGCGTTACCTTCGTTCGACGATGACGATGACGACGGCGACGATGATGACGATAATGCAACGGAGGAAGAGAAGGAGGAGGAGGAGGAGAGGAAGAGCAGGAGCATCGTCTGGCGCCACCTGGCGTCGGGCGCGGCGAAGACGCGACTCTTCAGCTGAGAAAAACAGCACGCGACGATGACATGCGTCATCTTGACGCCGTCTTAAGTCATGCGACGGCAGCGAAGCGAGTCATGTTGCGGAATTAGTAGTTTGCTGCGTCGCCCCCAATGTCACCACTGCAGTCATGTTTGTCATTGTTATATTTGAAGTCGTAAATCTAATCGTCGACGAACATTTTCTAAATGTTACATTTAAAACCGAAAATCAAAGATTCAAAATGAATGAATGACTGAATGGCTGACTGACTGAATGAGTGAGTGAATGAATGAATGAATGGATGAACAGAACAGTCCAATGGTTACATTGTTTCTCTCCCTCTCTCTCCCCCCTCTCTCTCTCTCTCTCTCTCTCTCTCTCTCTATATATATATATATATATATATATATATATATATATATTATCATTATTATTATCATCATCATCATCATCATCATCATCATCATCACCATCATCATCATCACCATCATCATCATCATTATCACCCTAATTATTGTTATTATAATTAGCAGTAGTAGCAGTAGGCCTACACTGTAGAAGCAAATAATTTATTATTTTTATTATTTAGTATTGTCGTTAATATTGTTATCATCATTTGTTGACTGAGCGATTCACACATTAAATTTTCATTTAATTTATTGTGCGCCAGCTTTACGGAAGATATATTTATCTCCATAGACTTATTATAATTATCGTATTCTATGTTTCATTGCAATGAATTGCAATCATGATGTAGGTCTTACCATGGCTGGATCTGGATCTGTATCAGGAGTGGAACTGCCAGCACTGGACAATAATTCTGCTCATCTGCGAGAGTCTCCAAGACCTGGAACCGATTAGATTAGATTAGACCAGTCCTAGATAAGACCCGAGACCAGTCACGGTCGAGTAATAATCTACACGGTCTCTTATCTACGGTCTCAGAGCGCCCCTTATCGATAACCGAACAGAAACAGTCAGTTGAACCGTTGAACAACAAATCCGACGAAATTCTATCAACAAGCAGCGCATCGCGATTAATTATTCATTTATCTGATTAATTATTCATTATCTCATGAATAATTCATTAGCTCATTAATATACATTCCGCGACGTTTATCGGAATTCGATTCCGTACTCTTAGATAATAATAATTACTATTAACGTGGAGCGATAACAAGCATCGGTCGACATCTAAGATAAGATAATCTATCTACTTAATGGATTCTCAGACGTTTATAATTAGCATTTATGCAAATTAGTGCATAAATCCGACCAATTAAGCGACGCTAATGATTTTTTGAATATTAATGACGCCGTACATTGTCCCTCTGGCGACAGACGACAGAACCCCGGATTGACAGCGAAATCCCGTGGTCCGGATTCATCGGACGGCACCCTGCGTCCAGGACAGCCGCCCTGGCCACGGGCCGGGCCTCCCGTCCCGAGTCTCGGTCGATAGAGCGACCGCCGCCGCCGCCGCCGCCGCCGCCGCCGCCGCCGCCGCCGCCGCCGCCGCCGCCGCCGCCCAAGTGACCGTCGCGATGGACGAGTCCACGGGCCGAGCGGTCCCTATACCAAAGCGACCGTTAAGGGCGGGCGGGCGTGCAACGGGCAAATCGCATCGGATGCAGTCAGGCGTTCGCAGCCCAGAAATCGGAACCTTCCCTCGGTAATAACGGTGTTAGAATAACATACCAGTCTTGAAACCTCGTTTCTATGCATTCCTGCGTTATCTCCCAGGCAGTGGCGGCTCCAGGATTTGGCAAGTGGGGTGGTGACTACTTCTTAGCATGGTTTCGGGTCGGAGACTCGGAGACAGAGTTAACCATGGGATGGGTCGCTCAAAATGACCCATGACCAAATATAATGGCAATTGGACACGTATATTATCCTTGTCTCTAAATCTCAAAACTAATGTTGACCATCGATCGAACAGTAGCGCACATTAATAATAATAATAATAATAATAATAATTATTATTATTATTATTATTATATATAGTGATAATAATAAAAATTATGATAGCGGTAGAAGTAATAATAATAAAATAATAATAATAATAGAAGTATTAGACTATTAGTAGCAGTAGTGGTAGTAGTAGTAGTAGTAGTAGTAGTAGTAGTAGTAGTAGTAGTAGTAGTAGTAGTAGTAGTAGTAATAATAATAATGATGATGATAATAATAATAATAATAATAATAATAATAATAATAATAATAATAATAATAATAATAATAATAATAATAATAATAATAATAATAATAATAATAATAATAATAATAATAATAATAATAATAATAATAATAATAATAATAATAATAATAATAATAATAATAATAATAATAATATAGAATACCACAAAACAAACTAATGTAAATTATACAGCAAATGCAGAAATTCATTGCAAGTATCTTATTTGTCAGCGGATGCGAATTTAAAATTTCCTGCGCCGCATGACTCCACTCGCTTTCGTAAAATTTGATGGGTCACTGACCCAAGTGACGCACCGACCAAGCATTGCTGACCCGTTTGACCCACGACCAGTGGCAGCTCTAGGATTTGGCAAGTGGGGCCGTTGGGGGCAACTTCTAATCATGGGGGGCCAACCATTTGTTGTTTAATGTATGTAGCATTAAGTATAGGGTCCCAACTGGGAGGGCCCCTGGGGGGGCCAGGCAGTCAATAGGGGGGGCACGGGCCCCCCCTGGCCCCTCCGGTGGAGCCGCCACTGCCCACGACCCACTGATACATTGCCTTCTCCAGACTTCAGTCCTATAATAGAACACTATTCGCACAAATCTGCAAGAAAGTGCAATGGAAATTATTCTATGGTTTTCCCAAAACTGAGCAGTCTGGACCATAGATGCAATAAACGTTTTTTAACGTTTTTAAAAATGTTTGTAACGTTTTTTTTACGTCTATTAACGTTTTTTAATTATTTTTCCACCGTTTTTTACATCCACGGTCTTGACTGGTGTCGTGAAATCATGGGATATGACATCGTGCTGATGGGCTACCTGCTATGCTATGCTATGCTATGCTATGCTATGGTTTGCCGCCATTGGCCATTGGCTGCCACCATCACTGCCATGTTGACGTTGGCCCAATCCCGCAAATCAACATTCAAAATGATTTCGCTTCGATTTGACATTATTTGTATATGTAGTCTCTTTCAGCAAACCCTCACCTACCGGCCCACTCTGTCTCTGTCTCTGTCTCTGTTTCTGTCTCTGTCTCTGTTTCTGTCTCTGTCTCTGTCTCTGTCTCTGTCTCTCTCTCTCTCTCTCTCTCTCTCTCTCTCTCTCTCTCTCTCTCTCTCTCTCTCCCTAAAATACAAAGAGTTTATGGGCATCCTTTGAGAAAATCTAAATACTTATTTGTTTAGGGGAACTTTAGGAAATCTTATTCTCTTCTGCCTTAGATTGATTTTCATTCATTTTTGGTTATTTTGATGACTTTCATTTATTTTTACTGGACTCTGTAATGTGCCCTTGCTCCTGACATTTTGGTTATATGGCGCACAAGAAATTGTCAGTTTAATAATAATAATAATAATAATAATAATAATAATAATAATATAATAATAATAATAATAATAATAATCCAGTAAGCGTCTATAGTTCTGTAGTGTTCCTAGAAGACAAGATAAGTTCTGGATACAAGTTATCCCGGGATATCTCGGTACAGTACTGTATCCGATGTGAATTGCCACTTTCTGCCGATCTAAATTCCACGATGCTAAAGCAATGGACATCTTGGCAACAATAATGGATACGAATCTTGAAGCACAGATGCCACTCCAAGTATTTTGATTATGAAACGAGTCCTTTTTAAACGGAATTCAGGACTTTGATATTGTTAATTGGAGCCTTAGTTTATACCCCGATTCATTATTTTGGTTTTCTACATTTTTCGTATGATTTTAACTTTGGTGAGCGATTAGAGAAAATAAAATTAGTGAAACGCCTTTAATATATGCATATTGGCTTATTACTATATTTAAGGATCCGGCGTGCCATACAACAGCTAGGAACCAATGGCGTTAGGGCAATGGTTGATCGCGTCTCTAGTTTGTCACATTGTTGTCGGCGCCGTCTTCTAGGAACCATGGGACGCTAATGGCGTCACAAATAATTCATTTATCATAAGACGCAAGGACAGTACGTTTCACATTTCATTCGCCAGAGGTGCTGCTGTATCGCTATGCTGATAGTGCGCTCAACGTTAAAATAATTATTATCTTTTCTCTTTAGTACTCTGTCGATCATTCCTGAAATAGCTAAACTTACGAACATTCTCTAAGTGGCACAATCAAGAGTTAATATTGTCATATGGGACGCTTACATTGAACCTGCGAATTTTCAGAGCATGCTTGAGTCTACAGTGTAGGCCCTACACTTTATTATCAAATGTCAGTACTTCTGGAATAAAATTGTTCCGCCATTTTGTGTGGAAATGGAACAATGCGATGGGAAGGGGCGTAGCGACGGGGTATATCGGTATATATATCCCCCAAATCAGGCCACCTTAAAGTTTTTAATGTGTTTTTAAAGATTTTCAACGTTTTCTAAGATTGTGTACCCCTCCCCCAATCACATTATACCCCTCAAATAAAATTCCTGGCTACGCCCCTGGCGATGGTTTTTTATCATTGTATCATGCATTAAGGCTTTCCCATGCGACATCTGTGGACTCGGCCGTTCTTCAAGGATCGGTCAAACGCACACAACTGCACTCGTACACGTCTCTGAGGAATGATGAGATCCGTCAGGTCAACGGAGCAGTCCATGAGGATTGACAACAGCTATAGGCATGTAGGAATCCTTGAGATAGACATTAACCAAAATGATGATAATTCTGTCTGTCATTTGGAGACACAGAGGAGTGTTATGCCCGTTAGTTAACAACCAGTTCGTTAATGTAGATGTGTACAGTATTAATGTACTTATATATGCATATATATACTGTATGCATATAAATATATATTATATATACGGTATATACACACATATATACAGTACATATATATACAGTACATATATATATATATATATATATATATATATATATATATAGTACATACAGGAAGTTAGTAGAGTGGTAACAGCGTTGGACAATGGAGCAGTAGGTCGCGGGTTCAACTCCCGCGGGAGCCCTAAGGTCGACTCAGCCTTCTTTCGCCAGATAGCGATGGCAAATGAGTAGCGGATTAATCCGCGAAGTAAACAGGCGCGTTGCATGAGAACACTGGCCCCGTATCATGTAACCTTGCACCAGTCGCCTGGCTGAGGGCCTTGGTAACGGAGATCAGCGCCGCCCTATGAGCCTTGAGGTTAGCCTTGAGTGCTCAGGAAGGACTTTACTTTTACTTACTTTTATAGTACATATACATACAGTACATATATATATATATATATATATATATATATATATATATATTCTGTACCGAGGACATATATATACAGCACCTATATATATACAGTATATATATAGCACATATATATATACTGTACCAAACAGTATATATATATATATATATATATATATATATATATATATATATATATATATATATATAGACATGCATGCAGAAAGACAGAGACAGACTGATGCAGACAAAGAGAAGTTATACAAGGCATTTTGTGGGCTTAAGATTATTAATGAGAGTCATTCCTAGATGTGTTATATATCACTCTCGCAACATGAATAATTAATTAATGCATTGGTTTTCGTGATTTTATCTCCAAGATTTAAAAGCAGAATTTAATAGCCGATCGTTTTAACAAATGGTTCGCACGAACCAGACCGAACCGTCTTCAGCGCACTGCTGGACACACATGGACCATCTAACTTGAGATACACTTCAATGCTTAAAATCATGTATTTTTATTAGTCTCTGCTTCAAATTTAAGCAAGTAAGATACTAACTGACTAAATTATAGTGAGTTTCGCACGGCCTCATAAATAACTCATATCACGCTATCTTGTCTTTATCGGCGCCATCTAGCGAATGAAGGCATCACTGAAACTATACTTCAAAAGAATTTGACGATAATCAGGTTGATGACATGCATACCAGAGCTGTCCAAGGGTTGGGTTGGGTTGGTTTGGGCCAGACTTTTTCATATTAATGGTGTGTTGTGTTGGGTCTCAGAATAAATCATGGTTTAAGAAATTGCAGAGATGTAGCAAGTACACAATGCTTCAAGTACAAGTACAAGTACAAGTACCTGGCCTCCGAGTACAAGTACAAGTACAAGTACTTGCATTCCAAAAACTCCGAGTACAAGTACAAGTACAAGTACCTGGCCTCCGAGTACAAGTACAAGTACAAGTACTAAAAATTTGTACTCGAGTACAACTCGAGTACAAGTACAAGTACCAAGTACTACATCTCTGAGAAATTGTAATGCATTATGATGGGTTGGCTTGGGTCAAGTCACCCTATTACCTTCAAGGGTTGGGTTGGAGATTTGATGGGTTGAGTTGGAGTTGGTTCTGAAAAATGGACCCGTGGACATCTATGGTGCATATTAGTTACATTTACAGTGTATATACCGCGTTACAGTTTTAAGATAATTGTCCAGAATTAAAACCAAAATCAAGTTTCGCGGAAAAATCCTCTTCGAAAGTAATCATCAAATGCTGTTTGCTGTAGTTTTTGGTCGCTAGGTGGCGTCTGTTTCGCCGAGTCGTAAAAGCGCCTCTTGTACGCGAGGTGTAATCCTTGCTTTGAAGCCATGGGCTTCATGTGTTCGAACGCCATGTTTCTCTGATGTATTATATATTAAACGGCTGTTGTTTGATCTTTCGTTAGGCGCTGCGGTTTAGAGATTCTCATCTCCTAATTGATCGTCTGCCTGGGTCTTACATAATTCATGCCAGCTCTTGTCGATCTATCATACTTACTAATCGTCCACAAGAGACGAATCGTAGTTGCACAGAACAGTGTTTCATCCAGACTCCAGGCCTTTGGGGGAAATTGAGGCTTCGGGGTCGACTTGGTTGGAGGGGAAATGGCACAGTTCAATGCAAAATTTGTGTAAGTGCTGGGACTTTTTTTGAGGGGGATTTTGAAGGTTTTTTTTTTTTTTTTTGGGGGGAATCTCACCTCCTAACAGGCCTGTATAAAACACTGGCGCAGAATTTCAACTAACATCTGCTGCTACTTCGTCTATAGTTTTAATAGCCTAAGGATACGACATGGACGAAACAATAAGCCATCTTAGATAGAGCATATTGTGCAAAATTGACGATTGCGAACAAACAGTGGCGGTTCCAGGGTTTGGCAAGTGGGGGGGGGCCAGACGTCATTAAATGATACGACAGTCCTTAAATTCCGTGGCCCCGTCCTTAAGGGCGTTTGTCCTTTTAATAAGGACACAAAATGTCCTTAGATTTCATTAAAAATAGTGATTACTGATTTCAGACATTACTCTAGTCTAGATTAAAAGGACTTTGTAATTGATTGATATTGATTGCTAAAAAGGTCATCATCGTCGTGAGTTCCCCCGCGGGACTGGACTGGATCCAATCTGCAGAAATATGAGGGTAATATTACAGGTAAGCCGTGATCTCTGGCACATACTTTAAAGACTGACTGTGATTTATAACTGAGTAGCCAAAAGCTGTAAAAGAAACCTCTTCGAAAGTAATCGTCAAACGTTGTTTACTGGTCGCTAGGTGGCGCCTGTTTCGCCGAGTCGTAAAAGCGGCTCTTGTACTCGATATGTAATCCAGTATATAGACTCTCTTAACAATCTCCCACTCACCCACCCACCCAGCCACTCAATCCCTCCACAATTGGTTTTGCGCAAATCCCGCGACTTGTCCCAGCCCGAAAAGGGGGTCGCACACCCCGTGCCCTCTCGTGACACGCTAATGCACCACTCTAGTAATGTTGATGCATCCCCCACCGACCGGATAACCTTTTTTGCTTGTCAACCTACCTATTTTCCCTGGTTTTCCAGTGAGTTTATACAAAATCTACTGAAAGATACTACGAATGGCGTTTTTTTGCTTGTCAGACTTTTCTGGCTAGGTTTATATAAATTTAGTGGGCAAAAACAATTTTCTCCATCTCATTTTCTTTTTTAAAACTTTGCATCCCCCCACCAACACCAACTTCCTATACATTTTTTCACCCCCCCCCCCTATCAAGAATTCCTGGAACCGCAATTGGCAAACTCACTCCGAAGATTTCTACCTCTATAGTTTGGAGTCTTCGAGTTAAAACCCAATTGTTACGCCCAATGGTTTGGCGAGCCCCGGCCAGAGGAACATTATCTTCATCAAAGATACATCGAGAAGATATTGGGAATTCGATGCTCGTCGTTTGTTTCCTAATAGAATATCGTTTCCACTTGTGTGGTGCGAGTGCATCTGTGTTTAAATCTATGCCACGGTATAGAGTTGCTGTAGTGTTTACGATGACGATGATGACTGTGGTGATGATCGTGACTTATTGTCGAAGACTTTTAAGCAATTAATGAAATACAACTGGATTCGAGACATAGGAAACGCGTCAATATCCTTGGAATCCAATATCTCCTGAAGTATAGTATGACATTGCGCATGCGCAGAGAACAGCCGCAGTAGTCGGAGCAATTATGAGAAAATGGAAGGAAATCAAATATCAGGTGAAACCTCTCCATTGCATTTCGAGGCGACGATACGACGGGGACAAGTGTCCTGCTTCAAAATGGCGGCCGACGTCGTGCAGAATTATTATTATTATTATTATTTATTATTACGAACATTTCCATAGCGCAAATAATCGTTAATAATTGAGCTGCATTCTGGACGAGTTGAAGTCTCTGCATCAGATGGTCGCTGATGCACGAGCTCAAGGAGGATGAGGAAGAAGAAGTGAGACAAATTTTGTTTAAGGAAAACGATGAACAGTAGAGGAGTAGGACGATGTTACCCCAGAAAATCTGTACAGGCACTACTACTACTACTACTACTACTACTACTACTACTACTACTACTACTACTACTACTACTACTACTACTACTACTGCTGCTACTACTACTACTGCTACTACTACTACTACTACTACTACTACTACTATTACTATGCTATTGCTAATACTAAATAGTACTACTATATTGCTGCTGTTGCAACTACTACTACTACTATTACTACTACTACCACTGCTACTGCTACTACTACTATTACTACTACTTCTAACAGGCCTACTACTACTTCTACTACTACTACTGCTACTACAACTACTACTACTACTACTACTACTACTACTACTACTACTACTACTACCACCACCAGGTCCACCACTACTACTACTTCTACTACCGCTGTTGCTATTACTACTACTACTACCACCACTACTACTACTATTACTAGCACTACTACTACTACTACTAGCACTACTACCGCTACTACTACTGTTGCTGCTGCTTCTGCTGCCGAAGAGGTACTGTAATTGAATTCCACATAGATTTAAGCCACGCAGGTCTCGAAGGAGAATCGACACTCGGGTGTCCATCAATCTCGATGTATCGTGAAGTTTAAAATGGATCGAAGATGGACTGTTTGCATGTCGGTGTCAGATAAGTCACTGACCGATGCGAGAATGTTTACCTCGGGACACGATAGAAAAGGTTCCAGGGAGAATAACTAATGTCCACAAGCAATTGCTGGAAGTGGAAAATAGGAGGAGCACTATACGGTTGCGTAGATCTAAGCACACACACAAGCACACATACACAGAGGCTAATTTCGATGTACGTTCTGACTGTGTAGCTTTTTTTTGGGGGGGGGGGCGGACGATGGCAAAAAGATTCCCGTGGGGGAATGCATCCCAACTCTCATCCCCCACGTGGACTCGCCACTGTCTGGATCAAATGGTTTACTGAAGGACTAAATCATGAAATGCTCGCCCGAATCTTGATTTTTATAGTCATCGATTGGCATACAGTTGTGGCGTGTAAAACGCTGATAAAGCATTGATCACATAGACAACGACTCAGGGAAGCGATTGATCTGGACGAAACGTTGTTCTGTCCGGCTTAATGTCTCTGCGATGCTCGATAATTATTCCGAAGCAACCGAAATACTGGAGTGTTTCATCGAAGAGAAGACAAATCGTGAAATCGATGTAGTTTTTAATCGTGAACACGGCGTTGATAATTAATTGCCTATTATCGCTCGCGTCTTGCCAATCTGGTGTCCGATTGGTCGTGCGGTGTTGCCGCTGTTCTTTATGAATAGTCGTTAGCGCTGTGTCGGAATGAGAGGAATATAATTATAAGTAAGAGATAAATTTCTTTCACGGTCATTTTTATGAACGCCCTCTTACGGCAGTAACCTGTGTAAAAAGATGTCACCGCGCGACAGTCTTCATCTTAAATGTCGGGGAAATCTCATTATAAATGAACATTTCTCATTCACAAGCAATTGCGAGAAAACCAATTTTTCCTTTCAACAACTTTGGCAACCGCAACTTTAAACTTTTGTGACTTTTGACCCTTAACGTGTCAAAACCAAATATTATTGAGATTATCTCTTTCGTCTTCTCGTTTCTCCAAGCGGGGCTTCTTATATTACTATTTCATAGTTTTTGTCTGTATATAATATTCGCTCTGCGCTGTCTGTCTGAATTATTTAGAACTAGGCTATACTTAACGCTACCGATTTATCCAGTGTAGCTGTTATTTCCATCAGCGATGCGAAATGCCTGATGGATTCAGTGAAAGTCGATTACATGGCACACGGGGACCTATTGCCCTGACATATGCGCCCTCAAAGATTATCCAATGGCGAGAGCAGCCAAAGCGATGCTGCATTGGGGACCGGATCTTTGGAACACTGATAAAAAGTATCGCTTTCCTCGCGCAACGAGTGGCTTTTCCATCTACAAAGAGGAACAGGGGTCGAGAATTTTAAATCGAGGAGATGCTGGAATCTGCCATAAAGAAAGAACAATATGGATAGATGGAGAGAGATAAGAGGCAGATAGAGAGGCATAGAGGGAGGGAGCCAGGAAGGGAGGGAGGGAGGGAGGGAGGGAGGGAGAGAGAGAGAGACAGACAGACAGACAGACAGAGAGGGAGACAGAGAGAGACAGACAGAGAGACAGAGAGAGACAGAGAGAGACAGAGAGAGACAGAGAACAGAGAGAGACAGAGAGAGACAGAAAGAGAGACAGAGAGACAGACAGAGAGAGACAGACAGAGAGAGAATGACACAGAGACAGAGACAGACAGAGAGACGGACAAAGACATTGAAAGAGACGGAGACAGAAAAAGTGGGAGAAACAGAGACAAAGAAAGTGGAAGAGAGGGGAGAATGTTACCACTACTGTTTTAGCCTTGTTTAAAGACACTAGGCCTAATGATAATTTTTCTTATTGTTTTTTCTGACCTGTCAAAAAAATTTGTGTATCCGTATTCTCGAAAATTCTCCCAGTTATTTTGCTTCAAATGTTGACGTGCGTCTCTGCTTGAAGAGGCTTTGACAAAAGCCAAATGACCACCAAAAATGCAAACTTAAAACATGCGCTAGGCTACTCCGACCAAAATCTCAATCGAATCGACTACGAATACATTTCGGGAAAACTGTCGCTCAGGCCCGTAGGATGTGGGGGTGGAAGTGGGAGTGCAGGGGGTGTAGCTGCACCTCTGAAAAACTCGGGAAGGGGTGCGGCGCAGCTCCTGGAAGACAAGGCTGTTTTTTTAAATTTTTGCTTGTGAATATTTTAAAATCGAATAAACAGAGATGACGACCTTTTTCCTGCTCGTCAAGGCTTTAAAGTAAAGTTAGCGACGACCTGCCTTCTTTTTTGCTCGTCAGGGATTTTTTCAGAGACAATTTTTCCACCTTGTCACAACTTTTATCTTCAGAAACTCTGCACCCCGTGCTGAAAATTCGTTCCGACGCGCCTGCTGTCTCTATATCAAACGATTCAGAAAAATTCCACCCACTTCAGTAAGTTTCTTAATTAACTTTTTCTGCATCTCTCTTTATTGGCGAAGTGCAAATTTAGAATATATATATATATATATATATATATATATATATATATATATATATATTAGGGCTCATTGTTTCTTCATATCGAAGCTTCAGCGATGACCTGTGCTGTTCTTTTTTTGACACAATATCTTGCTTTTCGTCTAATCCAGAGGTGGGCAAACTCTTTCCTCAAAGGGATACTACATTAGCCCGGCCGCACATACAAAAAGCCGAAATGTTAATAATTAAGACACTGACATATATCAGCATCATAGGCAGGGATATTTTTACACCCCCTAACACCCTCGTTTCAGACCGACACCCCCAACACCCCAATCTCAGCTATGGGATGACCTTATTCTTGCTTGTCAGACTTTTTTGGCAGGGGACCCCCAGAATTTACCGACACTCCCCCCTAATTGATAATCCTAGAAATAACCCTGATCATAGATAAAAATAACTCTGATCATAGGTAACTTTTAATAATAATAATAATAATAATAATAATAATAATAATAATAATAATAATAATAATAATAATGTGATTTTAAGTGGTTTAGGAGGCTAAGTAAACCTTAGTAACATTTATTTAGTATATAGCATGGTAGTATTATGATATTAAAAATTTGTTGCTCAATTATAAAATATTTAGGAACAATTTCTAATGGAGGGGTGCATCCCCAGTCATCCCCAACGTGGAACCGCACCTGTCAACAGAATCCTTCTGGAAGTGAATTCCTTTCAAAGACTCGGGCATCAATTCAATGCTTTTGGCGTATACACTATAGTCACCTAACGTTATTCGTATTAATTATATATATGCAATGAAAACATTATAAAACGAATCCGTCTCCAATAATGCCATCATGTCGCCATTCTGTCCAATTTGCGAGTCACTTAGAATTGGAACTGATGATTGTTGTTCTCACACAGGGCAGTCCCTACTGAACCACTTTAAACCTTGTTATATATTATTATTATTATTATTATTATTATTATTATTATTATTATTATTATTATTATTATTATTATTATTATTATTATTATTGTCGAAACGCAAAACCTATATTTTTGATTTCTTATAAAATATTTAATCCTCAAAAATGGTTCATATGGCGATATTGGATGATTCACTAAATAGATCGTAAACTCTACGCCTGCGCCGTCTGTCTATTCGAGTTCGCTTCTGGAGAGCGGAGATTCTGTGTTCCCTGTAATAATGCTTCCATTTGAGCGACTAATACGCTTGTATAGATTGCTTGACGCTTTCCATGCGTGCATTATTAAGCAAGGCGCTATAAAAATTAAGCATTTGTGTGTGTGTGTGTGTGTCAGAAATGTTCATGGGTCCATTTTTTAGAACTCATCCTAAGCCTAATGTGTACCGTGCTAGACACAATGTATGCATAGCGATACTGTTTTTTATAGAGGTTCGCAAACCACGACTCGCGGGCAACTTGCGACCCGTCAGCTTTCAGAAAATGGTCCACGATGTCTCAATACAGGTATTTGATATAATGTATTCAAATAATTTTTCAAATGTATTGACGTTCAAATAAATGAATAATAGCTAAATAATAATAATAATAATAATAATAATAATAATAATAATAATAATAATAATATAATAATAATAATAATAATAATAGTCTATAGACTCTAGATTGCGTATTATTATTATTATTATTATTATTATTATTATTATTATTGTTATTATTGCTATTATTATTATTATTATTATTAATTCTATAGAATTTTATAATGTTATTATCATTTGATTCCATATGTGTCGAATCAATTTTTCGACATAACAATCGTCAATAACACAGTCTAAATTTAAGAAGGTTGTAGCGTTGTGGTCCACTTAGTGTAAATGCCGAAAATAGTACAATAAATGAGGCCCCTACTTGAAACCCTTGGGAACATGGGCGCCCACAGAAAATTCTCCAGGACGGGACAAAACATATTTATCACAATGGTTATAGTCAATATTTTAGCTAGGTTTTCAAAGTTCAATGTGAAATATTGGTATTTGCGTTTTCCAGGGGAGGGGGGGCAAGTGCCCCGTCTTGCCCTAATGTGCGGGCGCCCATGCTTGGGAATCACTGGGCAGTGGCGTGCAGAGAGTGGTTGGCGCCCATGGTCAAGTAGGTAAAAAAATGGTTGACGATAATTTTGGCGCCCCCATCTGGTCGGCGCCCGGGGCCACCGCCCCACCGCCTCCTCTACCGGTCACTGAGTTATAAATCCCAAATTCAGTTCCGTGTTCAATCCGTGAACTGCTAAGCCTCAACAGTGATTGACTGTCCGGCCTTTTAATCAGCGCCCTGTCCTTTCGTGCCGACGTCTGCGACGGGGCGACAACTTTCAATTTTTCCGTCTGTCAGAGGTCGTCGCACCCGAGCCGCTAACGTTGGTACCCTGCTGTCAACCTCTGGTCCACTTAACGTCTGATAATAATGATATAGGCCTGTGTGTGGTCGCAGAACATCTTCTGGCATTTTGCCAGCACGAAGATAACGTCAACACTGTGGTAAAATATCAATGTTTTATGCGTTCGTAAATTAACACAGATAAATGCGCTTTCCAATGCATGATAGAGAACGTATAATTTTCAGCTGTTATATATACATATATATAATTGTTATGTGGGACTGCGTATGTGTCCGCTTGTCTTTCTGTCCATCTGTCTGTCCGCGATTGACTTTTGGATTGGCATTTACAGCAGCAGTAAAAGGCACCAAAGCCAATTCGGTTATGTAGACAATAAATTTTGCGAGTGATGAAAATAGGACATAACAGCCACGTCTTATTTATCTGCATGCTGCTGTTGTTTCCCAGCAACCATCGATGCCGACATAAAATACATATATTTCAGTCCTTATTGCCGACAATACTGAGTGAAGATGGATGAGCATCATTGGTCGAGGATGACAGAAGCAAGAGGATGTGATTTCCTGTATTAAGTTGACGAATTGCAGGGGCGTAGCCAGGAATATGATTTGGGAGGTATAAATATTTGGGGGGGGGGGGTATAAACTTTCACTATAAACCATATAAGCTACATAAAACCTCATATAAATCACATAAAAACTTTAAGGTAGGCCATAGGCGGATTTTATTAAAGGCTAGGGTGGGCCAACTAATCCCACCATAACAAAAAATTGTTTTGTTCCATCAACACCAGGTCTATCGCGTGCTGGACGGCACCCGTGCTGGATGACACCCCCAGACCTCCATGCTAGCCTACCCAAATATTAAACTCTAAATCCGCCTATGAGGTAGACTGATTTGGCGGGGGGGTATATATATATATACCGATATACCCTTCCCCCTGTCGTTACGCCCCTGATGAATTGGTGTGGCTATGTTTGAAAAAACCCTGCGCCTAATGAAATTTGGTGTTATAAAAGCTACGAAGGCGTTTGCTGTGACGAGTATTATTGAAAGTAGGTCTTCGTCTTTCCCGTGTGCGTTTAGAGCATCAATCGAATAAGCAATGTACACCCATAAATAATTACATTATGCATATAATGCGATTATGCTTCAGAATGGAGTGTAAATAATATCTCGCGAAAGTCGAATTAAATTTTACACTCTTTTCTCGACCGAGGCTCGAACAGTATTCGATATTTCCTGAGCAGTGGATACCGGATTACTGCAATAAAAGATTTATGACCCCCCTCCCACATGAGTTCGTCTTAGACCAATGGGTGGTTATTAGTGTGGGCGTCGGATTCTACCCCCCAATCCACTCGAAAGACGGAACCCGGCGGTGGAATGAATTGAGTCGTTACCGAACGGACGTGCGTCTATTCATAATTTCATAAGTATTTGCGTCGTTCGTTTTTCACGACCACTATATAGTTATGCGCCTTCGTCTGTCGTAGACTCCTCCCCTTGCTGTACCCCACACCCACCCCCCACCCAACCCCACCTCCACTCCCTCTTCCTCCTTTGCAGTCTCTGAAGCAATGTTCAATCAGAATTCGCTTGTAAGATGATTTATTCACGTCTCGATCGTGCAGATGACCGCTGACTCTCATATGACCTCCTGTCATTGTTGAAAATGTTCTCGAAGGCGGGAGGGTTGCTGGGGGTGGTGGGTGGGAGTGGGGTCGCTCGTCTAAGTAACATCAGCGATTCCGGCTCAGAGATCTCTAATGGACACTGGCGTACACAAGAAAAATTTTACTGACTCAGCAAAATCTTCCATGTCTAGTCTACGTAAATAAAATAATTTCCAAAATGGCGATGTTTGTAAATAAAATAATTTCGAAAATGGTAAGGTTTGTAAATAAAACAATTTTCAAAATGGCGATGTTTGTAAATAAAACAATTTTCAAAATGGCGATGTTTGTAAATAAAGTAATTTCCAAAATGGCGATGTTTGTAAATAAAATAATTTTCAAAATGGCGATGTTTGTAAATAAAACAATTTCCAAAATGGCGCTAACCTTTATGTGTCGTTTTCTGGGGCACACTCCCCCACCGCCCTTTCCCATACTTGGGTACGCTCTCATTTATGGAAAAATTAACTCCCTTCGCTCTCACCCCCACCACAATGTAGATAAAAGTTGGTAATCTCCCATCGCCCTACTGTGACCCCCTGTCCCGTCACCTAATCACTTCTACCCGGCGACTATGATATCGACCTTTCTGATTAAAGACGTGTTGTTCGGCGTCCGCGTTGTGCTAAAAATTTAATGCTGTCTATAGCATACTTATTTTCCCATAAAATCACTGCGTCGTTGGAGTCGCTCAATATAAATCATACGGAGCTTTATTAACCCCTTAACCGTGTATTTAACTGTAACTCAATGTAAAATGGACAGATATATCCGGGATCCCCCAGTTAAGGGGTTAAATACTTTCCCGGAATCTGCGATGAGCGCAGTTCTCATTTTGCATTCCGCGTCTGCAAATTCGCTTCCCTTTCTCGTAAGAAATTTAAAACCACGCATGGAAATCCAATTTTCCCAATATATTTATTACGAATCGAATCTGCTTGATACTGCGACTTTGAGCGCCTTGCGTCAGTTCTGCCAAGAGACACATGGACGCGAATGACATGGCAGGGCGGAAGAGATTTCGACGTTTTTGTCAACCACAGAATGTCGCCATCTGTTACGGCTTCCTTCGGCTGGCCTTTTTCTTATCTGTCTTGATAAGATTTCGGCAAAAACGATCGATATGGTCAATTTAGTAGATCTCATTTCTGAAAATAAAAAGAAATAATAACAATAATAGCATTAACAGTAATACTAGTAATATTATTATTAGTTGATTAGTTATAGTAGTAGTTAGCGGTGGTATAGTAGTTGGTGGTAAGTAGTGGTGCAGCAGTGGTGGTGGTGGTGGTGGTGGTGGTGGTGGTGTAGTGGTGGTGGTGGTGGTGGTGGTGGTGGTGGTGGTGGTGGTGGTGGTGGTGGTGGTGGTGGTGGTGGTGGTGTGGTGGTGTGGTGGTGGTGGTGTGTGGTGGTGGTGGTGGTGGTGGTGGTGGTGGTGGTGGTGGTGGTGGTGGTGGTGGTGGTGGTGGTGGTGGTGGTGGTGGTGGTGGTGGTGGTGGTGGTGGTGGTGGTGGTGGTGAGTGGTGTGGTGGTGGTGGTGGTGGTGGTGGTGGTGGTGGTGGTGGTGGTGGTGGTGGTGGTGGTGGTGGTGGCAGCAGTGGTGGTGGTGGTGGTGGTGGTGGTGGTGGTGGTGGTGGTGGTGGTGGCAGGTGGTGGTGGTGGTGGTGGTGGTGGTGGTGGTGGTGGTGGTGGTAGTAGTAGTAGTAGTAGTAGTAGTAGTGGCAGTAGTAGTAGTAGTAGTAGTAGTAGTAGTAGTAGTAGTAAATCAACAAACAAACACAAATGTGATTTAATAGGTTTCTGGTCTAAATCCAGAACTCATTGACGGCTGACTGTGAACAGCTTTCGCCGTTACAATTATCGCCGACCGTTGTATAATTAATTAATGTTCAAATAAAACAGACCATAATATTCAACAACAAATGCATAGTGTAGTCAACAATTTCCGAATTTCCCGGCGAGCCTCCCTCCGGTCGCAACCCATTATTATGATTCACGACGCGACGGCGCCCGTGTTCCGTCGTCCAGACGGTGCTCTTTATTTTGGTCGCGTAATGGTGATCAATTTTCTACATCGAAATCAATGAAAAAGGCAAGAAATCACAGTTTAGGGCGGGAAGATAGCAGCTGGTCTGGCTGCATTGTGCAACTGTCCAAGTTCACATCGCATGGGATAACATTTTCATCTCAATCAACGAATACATTTATATAGCGCTAATGTCACAATGCCTATTGACGATGGCACGCAAAATCCAATCCGATTTGGGGCGAAGTCAAGCCGGAAAGCAGGGTTTAATCTAGGCCGTTTCCGGGGTGGGGGATTGCCCTTTCTCTCCCCCCGGAAATTTCAAATTCCCCCCTTGAAATTGTGGCATACTACATCAACTAACAGCAGACGCTTAGCTGGGTTCCATTAAGTAAGTAAAAAAATTCTTTCGTCACTAAAAGTCGCGGGGCCCATAGGCAGTTGTCTTCTCTACCCAGTGGCACTTCCATGAGGTGCATATTTTCATCTCAATCAACGAATACATTTATATAGCGCTAATGTCACAATGCCTATTGCCAATGGCAATTAGACCAATTAGATGGCACGATGGCATATTTCAGAGACGTGTTTTAGATCGTCAGGAAAGGGAGATCTAAGACCTTGATTTTTCATTCAGCGTGTTTCCAGTTGCACCCTCCAGGTGGAGCCACCGCTGCCAACATCTTTAATTAATGAGGTTTCAGTGATTGAATTGATAATCCTGGACACGTGACATTCAGCCATCAATCAACACCCGGCGAGATGACACGGGACCATCGATAGCAGGAAGCCTCGCTCATGTTCAAAGAATATCTATTTACCTCGTGACACCTGTCATCCTTACTTGTTTGTCTCGTTACGGGTGACGCCGCTTTGAAGAACTCCCTACTGGGTGTTCATAAAAAAGGAGGCGACACCAATTAGTGAAGCCCTGCTGCCTGAAATGGGTGGATTGGGTGCAGTTGAAGACCAATTAGCCGCGGGAAATTTCCTATTTAACGGAATGCTTGCTGTTTGTTGTTGCGGATGTCTGTTTCAAGGGCGTTCAAAACAAGGTTCACCTTTGAGTATAGAAATAAAAGAGGCGCTATAGAAATATAACTCTTACATTACTATACTGTCTGCTAGGCTTTGCCAGTGCCGGATTACCCACCACTAGCGCCGCCACGGGGGGGAAATGGGGGCAAGTGCCCCCCCCCCCACCTGCCCCAGACCACCTACCAGATTCGCGCAAATCCGGTGAGAAAGTTTTCTGTGAAGAGGGGCAGGGGTGGGTAAGGAATCTGACATGCTAGCCCCTTTTGCCCCCCCCCCAACCAAAAATTCCTGGCAACGCACTGCAAACAGGCTATCAATTATGTCATATTTTTGTTTTCTATAGAACTTGTCTTACAAGTAACCAGCTCTCTTAAACCCCTTCTTATCTCTCGTTCGATTTTGTAGACATTTGACAGACAACAGATTTCTGAAAGACTTTGTATAGTGTCGTTTCAAATGGCTCACCATTTTTCGGGGCATTTCAGAACGCTCTAGAATAAAATTGAGGCTGAATATATTGACAATTCTAGTACAGTTTGACTCAGCTAAGCTGGGGACACAAGAATATGTGGTTTTAATTCGTTTCATCACTCTCCTTAATTTTTTCATATCTGTAGCCTACTGTAGCAATAATCCTTGCATTGTCCAATGTCAAACAGGCACTAGCGTCGCCACGGGGGGGGGGGCAAATGGGGGCAAGTGCTCTCAACCTGCCCCAGACCACCTACCAGATTCGCGCAAATCCGGTGAGAAAGTTTTCTGTGAAGGGGGCAGCGGTGGGTAAGAAATCTGACACGCTAACCCCTTTTGCCCCCCAACCAAAAATTCCTGGCTACGCCATTGCCACTAGGTAGAGAAGGCAACTGCCTATGGGCCCAGCGACTTTTATTGACGAAAGAAATGTTTTACTTACTTAATGGAGCCCTGAACCTGTCTTAGTACAGAGAACATGATGATGATGATGATGATGATGATGATGATGATGATGATGATGATGATGACGATGACGATGACGATGACGATGACGATGACGATGATGATGAATAGCGCTATGCGAAAGGCACGTGACGACGCTGACGTCGTACAATAATGTTTACACGTGAATGGCGTTCTAGTAGTCATTAGGGGCCTGGCCCCCGGGGTCCTCCAACGGTGCTTAATCAGGCACCTGGGCTCTGCGACTTCTTTTCAGTAGATTCCCGTTGACAACCGAAATAAAAATCCAGTAGATTCCCGTTGACAACCGAAAATAAGAATCAGGAGATCAAGAGAATCTCATTATGTGTAACAAAAAACGAGCAAGGAACGAATATATTCTGTCGCCTTCATTTCCCCTCTTCCCTTCTCGTGTTCTATTCCTCTGACAGCGGCGTCGGTCGGTCCTTTACTGCCGACATGTCGGATCGTTCGGGCGTCTGTCGTCGCTGACATTGTCAGTTGACGCCCAGCCATAAAGTCAAACCGTCGAGACAGAAAGAATTCTATTGAGCGCCGACAGACAATGTCACTTTTGTGCTGGCAACAGTGCAGAGAAACTGTTCTGCGTGGGCCTACACATTGTCCGGCAGATGTTAGCCAGCATGGGCGCAATAACCCCCACCAAGTGTTTAATCTAGGCCGTTTCCGGATGGGGGAAATTGCCCTTTCCCCCCTCCCGGAAATTTCAAATTTCCCCACCCCGGAAATTTTGTCATACTGCATGGACTAACAGCAGCCCCCTAGCAGAATTCCCCCGGCTTTGTCAGTTCCCCCCGGAGTCCAGGAGTCTAGATTAAACACTGCCCCACCCATGTCCTCATGTCCTGACATGGGTTTTTTTGGGGAGGTCATGTCCTTAATGCTGTGGGCATGGATGTTTTTTATTTTAAAATGCTTTAAATAGGTCATCGCAAGATTTTTTGGTGTGCTACTTTGTTTCTTTAACGTCCTAAAAAGTCTGACAGGCGAAAAAAGTCGTCGCCAGTTTTTTGTGCTTGTTCTCTGAAAATGTCTGACAAGTAAAAAAGGTGTTTTGTGTTGAGAAATATTAGGATAATTAGGACATGGTCGCTTATCTGTCTAGGTTTGCGCCACTGTAATCCAACACATTTATTGGCTCAATTTTGCCGTTAACACCTTAACTGGGCAACTATTTGTAACTCAATGTAAAACGGACGAGCGTTACTCGGGGCACCCAGTTAAGAGGTTAACCCATTTTGAGGTACAATTCCAGAGCGTAATACAGTATAACATGTAAGGTGAATGTACTGGAATGTAACAGAACATTTATATAGCGCCACTTCTGAAGATTCACTCAGAAGCGATCCCGCTGTGGTTACTGCATATTAAAATAAAGAGAAGAGTTCTAAGTCGTTTAAGAGAGGGGTCACAGGGGCGTAGCCAGGAATTTGATTTAGTGGAAGTGTATAATGTGATTTGGGGGTATAAATCCTTAAAATCTTTGAACATCTTAAAAACAAATTGAAAATTTTAAGGTAGTCTGAATTTTTGGGAGTATATATATACCGATATTATACAGGGATATTTCTAGGATTGTGAATTTGGGGGTGTCGACCTCAATTGGGGGTGTCCGGAGACAATTAGCATGCATTTTGTACGCATACCATTGTCACATTACCAAATTTTGTGGGTGTCGACCTCAAATTGCGGGGGGTGTTGGGGGTGTTAGGGACGTAAAAATATCCCTGCCGATATACCCCCCATCGCTACGCCCCTGGTGGGCCATATGACCAACAGTTGCTAAATTGCGTATATAGGGGTTAATAGGAGAATCGAGACACCGTTTCTGTAATAAGAAGATTAGCGCCTGAGGCTGGCTGAGGAAACCTTGAGCTGTGTAACTACAGACTTGAATGATCAACCAGGAGAAGAGCTAAGAGCAGGGCGTGATTTGTAGGGGAGAGGGGAATCTTACCCCCCACGCCCCACTGCCCAGCTGCATCCCCCTACTGCTACATTCCCCACCACTACATCCTCCCACTGCTACACTTCCCCAACAACTACACCCCCAAGCTCGTCATACCCTCCCCCCACACTGCTCCAGGTAATAAATCGCACCCTGGCTAAGAGGACTAAGTAACTTTGACAGATTATGATGGCGAGTTGATAAGATAAGAGCCAGACTAATGGAGAACCTAATATAGGCCTAATTTCTCGTCAAATCAGACAAACTAAATAGACGTCAGTTACCACTTTACATCTGAAAACGAAATGAAGTTAACCGTGTGAACCTGTACCACTTTAAAACATGTTATTATTATTATTATTATTATTATTATTATTAGTAGTAGTAGTATATTATTATTATTATTATTATTATTATTATTATTATTATTATTATTATTATTATTATTATTATTATTATTATTATTATTATTAGTAGTAGTAGTAGTAGTGGTAGTAGTAGTAGTAGTAGTAGTAGTAGTAGTAGTAGTAGTAGTTAGTAGTAGTGGTGGTGGTAGTAGTAGTGGTGGTATTATTTTATTATTATTATTATTATTGGTGGTTAGCAGTAGTAGTGGTGGTGGTGGTGGTGGTGGTGGTGGTGGTGGTAGTGGTGGTGGTGGCAATGGTGGTGGTGGTGGCAGTGGTGGTAGTGGTAGTGGTGGTGGTGGTGGTGGCAGCAGTAGTGGTAGTAGTAGTAGTAGTAGTAGTAGTAGTAGTAGTAGTAGTAGTAGTAGTAGTAGTAGGAGTAGTAGTAGTAGTAGCAGTACTAGTACTATTATTATTTTATTATTCCTATGAATTCGTTTCATCCCCCCACACCAAGAAATCCTGGAACCGCCACTGGTATCATTCGCTTTCTACTCAGCGTAGAAAGAGAAGACGCCGAGAACAGGCTTTGAGCACGTGATCATAGACCAGTTCGCATCGGTAAAAGCAAGAAAAGCGCTAAACATTGTACGTTTTCTGGTATTTGACTGGAGACGATTTTTCACTTTCCGCACTTCTTAGCGTAATCTGTTTTGTGTGTGAAAATTGCATTTTGCACGAAAATCATTTCTCTTTCAAAGTAATTATTTCGTACTTTTTTGATTCTCAAAGCATACGTGGAAATAATGAAACCTAGAAAATGCCTATATACGTTTATTAAGACCCCTAGCGTAGCCAAGGGAAGGCTGGGGTTAACCCCCCCGTCCCAACCCCTTGGCTGCCGACAAAAATTAACCCCTTGGCTGCCGACGAAAATTTATATATGTGTCTACATATACATTTTAAATTTGCGGACGCGGTTTTGGGGTTCAAAACCCCCAATTGGTTGCCGACGCAAAATAATTTGTAAGCGCCATAGAGTAAAGATGTAAGGTGAGACGACCTTTTTTGCTTGTCAAGAATTTTCTTTCTAAGTTGGTCATTATCAAAACCAACCCCTCCCCCTTCCGGAAATCCTGGCTACGCCACTGACTAAGAATCTGCATATGTATTCATGTTGAATATATTTTCATCCATGAAAAACCTTAACCCCTTAACTGGGGATCCCGGATATATCCGTCCATTTTACATTGAGTTACAATTAAATACACGGTTAAAGGGTTAATATAACTAACACACTGTAGAGCTCTGAAGACCGGTAGCTTTTGTCATTAAAATGTTTTCTATTATAGTAGACATCTTGTAGATAGATCTCCGTGAAATGCAATAGTGCTTGGCAGGTGCGCGTTACAGCGCAGTAAACGTCAGCTTTATGAGGTTGAAATACGGTTGGTGAAAGGAATTGTTTTCAATCTTTTAGCTGGAAAAGAGATTTTATTGCGAGTCTCTCGTATCGTAGAGATTATCATAAAATGTAACTGAAGCGTTTTATGATAGACGATTTTGACGTCGATTTTCCGTAATCGTGAGTTTTCTTGACGTTATAAGGGGCCGTCCATAAAGTACGTCGCGCTCCGAGGGGAGGGTCTGAGAAAGCGCGACAGTTTGTGATAGGGGAGAGGTAACACGTGGCGTCAGAACGTCCCACTTTCCGTACAAATTAAAAAGCCTGAAATGTGCGTTGATGTTTAACTTTCTTTCCGATTGATGTATTATTCTAGCAGAAGATGGCAATGGTGTATAGCAGCTATATTATGCTAGGCACGTGGAATTTCAATGATGATGATGATGGTGATGATGATGATGATTATTATTATTATTATTATTATTATTATTATTATTATTTGATGATGTACAGTAATTTATGGACGACGTTTTATAAGGGGATCGGAGATTTGTGACGCACTTAAATGGGGGTGTCCAAGATTTGTGAGAGATTGTGACAAGGGGAGGGATGGGGCAAAATTGTCTAAAAAATAGCGTGACGTACTTTATGGACGGCCCCCCAAAATTATCTTCATATCTGCAGCCGTCGCTATCGTGCGTCAAAGTTTCTTTATGATACAAAGTCTACGGTTGCTCCCGTATCACATTTTGTACGGAGACATATTTCTATAATTTCCGCAGCAAAATAACAGAATATCAGCTGACCTGTTTTTCTATTCAAATCTATGGTCTACGACATAGATATGCTCTACGTTTTCACAGCATAGATTGCGTGATTGCAATAGGCACTAGTTTTGTATCGGCACATGGAAAACGGCACCGAATAGAGTAAGAACAGATGCATAAAAATGGTGCATAATTTAAAATAAATAATATCGATTATGGATCTACATAAATCTACTTGGAGAGCCTACATTGATGGGTAGAAAATTGATGTCGTGGTTCCCTACTCATCAGTTCTTTTACATCGTGGTTCCCTAGTCATTGAGTTCTTGCTATAAATAGTCACACGGATTGAAACAAGATCTCTATGGTACTGGTTACGGCCGGTCTCCAGAGATTCGAAGAACCATGCGTGTAATTGCGTCACGTGACCGAGCGGGATCATCGTGGGCGGGGGATGGGTCGGTGCAGTGCCAGAGGACAATGCCCCAGAATCAGGGGCGTAGCGACGGGGGTGGGGTATATCGGTATATATACCCCACAAAATCAAACTACCTTAAAATTTTTAATGTGTTTTTAAAATTTTCAAAGTTTTTTCCAAATTTATACCCCCTCCAATCACATTATACCCCAATCAAATTCCTGGCTACGCCCCTGCCAAGAATCAGTTTTTGTGAATTATGCTAACCAGGTATTCCGCTATTAGTAAATATATGATCGTTTTGCTAGTTGAATAGATAAGATAATACTTAATTAAATCCTCCTTGGCAAAACGCAAGGTTAAAACATAATAGGCCTACATAAAAATACATAATACATACATTACATATCAATTAGATATCAGAAGTTATTGGAAATTAAAATTATTTTTACATTTACGACGTCCTGAGCGAATAGCACGTTAAATTAAATTCTTTTTTTATTTACTGTCCTGATTTTACATTGAGTTACAGTTAAATACACGCGAATATGCGGCGCAATATATATATATATATATATATATCTTATATATATATCTTATATATATATATCGACTGATTGCAAAAAAAAGGTCGTCACAGTCCCCTGTACAAACTATATTGATTTTTGCTTCCTTTTTCGTTTTTGCTACCTTGAACCCGATTTTGGCGCCTCTACACCCACAGAATAATAATACGCAATACAAATAATTTTTGGTCGGCCTAGGGATATTTTTACACCCCCTCACGCCTCCCCAACACTCCCCAATCTGAGACCGACACCCCAAACACCTCCAAACACCCCTGGAATGACATTTTTTGCTTGTCATACTTTTTTGGCAGGTACCCCCAAAATATACCGACACCCCCTCCCCGCCCCCAAATTGACAATCCTAGAAATAACCCTGGGTCGACCAACCAGTGGGGGGGGGCTTTAACCACCCAACCCCCCTAGCTGCGCCACTGACCGCGGCGTCGCCCGCTCGCACCCGGGCGCATCCGCCGGGCGCCTGCTCCTAGAACACCCCGGCATCTGTCAGTCACCGTCGGGCATGACGCTGGATTGGCCGATGGATGGATGGACGGCGACGAATTTCGCCCGGGGATCTTATAAAATTCCGTCTTCCGATCGACTGTCGTTCGACATGGAAAAGGAAGTCGGCGGAAAAGCTGAGATGGATGGCTGTTCGTCTGGCGGTCGACCGTGTCTTCGGAGTCACTCAAGAGACCCGACGATAGCGAGCGATAAAAGGGGTTTCTGGAAGGCAGAACTGTATATCTCTAACGAGGAACAGATCTGCGGATTAAAAGAGCAGAAATTATTATGCTTTTCTAGATAGGAAAATCGAAGAAAAAGCCGATTTCCTGTATCAAGAGATTTTAGATCATTAACCCCTTAACCGTGTATTTAACTGTAACTCAATGTAAAATGGATGGATATATCCGGGATCACCAGTTAAGGGGTTAAAGACGCGACATATTCGATTGATTTTCGAGCTTTGGACTAGAAATCTGGCATCAGATTAAAATACTTAAGACGCATAAAATGACTTTGCACGAAGGCGAAAGGTTCCTTTTGCACCGCTTCGAGTAAGATTATCGGGAAATCATCCGCGTTCTTAATCAAAATCCCAATGAACTCGGATGAAGCGAAGCAAGGAATTCGACTGAGAATATCGCTCGGAAAAGTCTCCTCAGTTAAAGACCGGAAATCAATTCAGCAATCACGTGATCCGATGCGCTCTGCCGATAAACAACGGCGCCACATAAATAATCCCCACAGCCGCGCCATCCATCACCATGTACGACAGTAATTACTCGTTCCCTAGCAACCGTTGCCATGATAACGACAGCAGTGCGGACGCGAAGCAGGTCGCCGCCGCCTCCGACGACGACGACCGTAGCAACGCCACCGCCGTCTGTGACGTCACCGACTCGTTCCCTAGCAACGGCTCGTTCGTACAACCGGAAGTGAAGCAACTGGAGGCCCTGACGGTAGTCCTGGTACTGATCTATCTCATCATCTGCCTAGTGGGAGTGGCTGGAAACTCCCTGGTGGTAGCGGTAGTGGTAAAGTTCGCCAAGATGAAGACGGTGACCAACATCCACATACTGAACCTATCGGTTGCCGATACCATGTACCTGGTCGGTCTGCCGATGCTGACCACCACCGTGGTACTTCGGACGTGGGTCTTCGGTCCAGTACTCTGCAAAGTTTACTACGTACTCACGTCAATCAACATGTTTACAGGTATTGATTGCACAGTCAATCAATCAATCAATCAATCAATCATTCGTTAGTGAATTCTTATCGATGAACCGCCTGAAGCTTATGTAGCGCTTCTAAGATTCAATAATAATAATAATAATAATAATAATAATAATAATAATAATAATAATAATAAGGTTTAGAGTGGTTCAACGGGATCTGCCTGTGTGAGAACCACTATAGGCTAAGTCTACTGTAAGTTAATTCAGGAAAAAGTTTCTACACAAATTTATAAATTTATAATAATAATAATAATAAATTAATAATAATAATAATAATAATATAATAATAAATAATAATAATAATAATAATGATTTTAAGTGGTTTAGGAGGCTAAGCAAGCCAGTGTGAAAACCACTGATGTAACCATCTGCATTCAATAACCTAGTTTTCCGAGATAGCCTTTGAATCCGTTTACTGTTTCAACTGTCACTCCCATCTCGTCCAAACTGTGTGGATTAGAATATTTCTAAATAGCTAAGGCCGGATTATTCATTGTTTTTCCTATGAAACAAAAGGGAAAGAGAAACAGGCCTTGAAATTTTTGCAAATTATATTTATTTTTTGCATAAAGCATACCTTTATTAAGCATGGAGAAAATTTTACAAGTTTGACAGAATCGCTTTACTGTTCGGTTAAATCATGCCTGAATCTGTCGTTGAGAGCAAAATGTTCGGAATGTATTTTCATTCCGTTGTTTGTAAAACAAGAATAACTTTAATAAGTAAGAAGGCGGTCGCTATATACAGTATTTGGAATTTCGGATCCACTCCACGTAGTGAGGTTATCCAGCAAATATGATATTCAAGGTACAAAAATGTATGTTTTCCATGCAGAATATTGTATTTTTGTATTTGTATTGTTTGTTTTTGCAAATTGTAAGAATAACATTGTATTGTATTGTATTGTATTGTATTGCATTGTATTGCATTTCATTGTATTGTATTGTATTGTATTGTATTGTATTGTATTGTATTGCATAGAGTTAGTGCTGATCTTTCAGGAACCTTCACCTTGACGTTGATGAGTGCCGATCGTTTTGTTGCTGTGTGGTATCCGTATTGTATTGTATTGTATTGTATTGCATTGTATTGTATTGTGTTGTATTGCATTGCATTGTATTGTGTTGTATTGTATTGTATTGCATTGTATTGTATTGTATTGTATTGTATTGCATTGTATTGCATTTCATTGTATTGTATTGTATTGTATTGTATTGTATTGTATTGTATTGCATAGAGTTAGTGCTGATCTTTCAGGAACCTTCACCTTGACGTTGATGAGTGCCGATCGTTTTGTTGCTGTGTGGTATCCGATCAAGTCTCTCCGGTTTCGGACGACCAAGTTCGCCGCCGCGCAGGTCATCCTCATCTGGGCCATCTCCATCGCGGTCATGTTCCCCATCGTTCTCTACACCAGTGAGATCCCCGTCCCGGGACACGGCGGATCGGTCCGCTACAGCTGCCAGGTCCACTGGCCGGCCGAGCATCCGGTCACGGCCATCCGGATCTACACCGTCTACACGTTCGTCATCGGGTTCCTGGTTCCGGTGGCGCTGATCTCCGTCTTCTACCTGCTGCTCGTCATGCGTCTCCGCTCGAACCGGATCAACCTCAAGTCCAGGTCGTCGTCGTCCGATGGCTGTGCCGGCGGCAGCGGCAGCAGCAGGCCGCCGAGGCGGAGTGTTACGACGCTGGTGACGATCATCATCTCGGTCTTCATCGTCTGCTGGTTGCCCTACTGGGTCTTCCAGGTCCGGCTGGTGTTCGGGAAGGTGGGACAGCTGCCCGGGTGGTCGGTGTTCGTGTTCCAGTTCTTCACGGTGCTGACCTATTCGAACAGCGCCGTCAATCCGTTGCTGTACGCGTTCACGAACGACGTCTTCAAGAAGGCGTTCCTGGCCGCCTGTCGCTGTCATCGGTTCAACTACGACCCGACGGAAGGGAAGGGCGGCGGCGGCGGTGAGACGGGGAAGGTCGCGACCGGCGGCGGTGGAAAAGGAGGCAAGAGAGGCCTGATTCAAGGGCAGGCCGGACCATCGAAGAAGGAGGAGAAGAAGAAGAAGAAGAGTAGGAGGAGGATGATCCAGGAGACGCAGACAACCTCCGACATTCCCGGACCACCGACCACTGTCGTCGAAGAGAAGGTCGTGGAACCTCTGTTCACCGAAAAGATATAGCGCTACATGAAGACAAATAGGGCCTACAAGTACCTGCAAATGATATAGCGCTATATGAGGACAAATAAAGTACCTGCAATATGATATGAGGACATATACAAGTATGAGGAGGACATATACAAGTACCTGCAAGTGCTATAGCGCTATGTGAGGACATATACATATGATATAGCGCTATATACAAGTACCTGCAAGTGATATAGCGCTATATGAGGACATATACAAGTACCTGCAAGTGATATAGCGCTATATGAGGACAAATACAAGTACCTGCAAGTGATATAGCGCTATATGAGGACATATACAAGTACCTGCAAGTGATATATAAGGACATATACAAGTACCTGCAAGTGATATAGCGCTATATGAAGAAAGACGTATCTGAAAATGAGGCAACTAAACGATCGAATAAATTTTCTATTATGGCCAAGTACTGACAATTATGGTGCACAATAGTTTAAATTGTTACATCAAAATTTGCGAGCAAAATCAGGATATAACTTAAAGGTTTCATTTTTACTTTCTGTATCCAATATGACTGTTTGTCAATGACTTGGAAACTCTTTGACTGTATAAATTCAAGTTGCTGGAAAGTACCTGCATTGTTGACAGGGGCGGAGCTAGGAATTAAGTTTGGGGGGAGGGGAGGACTTTGTGTTTCCTTCCCCGTTATGCCTTGTCAGGGTTATTTTTAGGATTATCAATCTGGGGGGTGGCGATATATTCTGGGGGTCGGCCCCTGCTGAAAAAGTTTGACAAGCAAAAAGGTCATCCCTAGCTCAGGTTAGGGGTGTTGGGAGTGCTAGGAGGGGGGGGGGGGGTAAAATATCGCTGTGCCTTGTTCCGCCGCTTTCAATTCGATCGATGCATTGAAAGGGAAGAAAAGGTGACACTCTCAGGGGCGGTTCCACGTTGGGGATGACTGGAGATGCACCCCAACCGACCTTTTTTGCTTGTTATTCGAGTAGTCTTTTTCAGGGTTTACCGCGCCCGAGCCCCTACAAGTCGCCATCTTCCTACAAATTCATTGCAAACTCCCCATGCAACCCCCCCCCACCACCAAGAATTCTTGGAACCACCACTGGACACTGGCCAATTTACTTAATACATTTATGATTTTTCGGGTTTTCCCGGCGATGAGAAATTTGCTAGCACAAATTTTTTTTTTGGGGGGCGGGGGGTTGGTGGGGCCAGGGATATTTTTACACCCCTAACACTCCCAACACCCCCCCCCCAATTTGAGACCGACACCCGCCTCCCAATCTCAGCTATGGAACGACCTTTTTTGCTTGTCAGACATTTTTGGCAGGATATCCCAAGAATTTACCGACACCCCTCCCCAAATTGATAATCCTAGAAATAACCCTGGGTGTGACGGAGCTCGTGACCCTACCCCCGCCCCCTCAAAGCAGACCCATAACCGAATCGTGTCCTACATCTGAGTTTTTCACGACTCCCGCTGGTCCTAAATCGGACTCGATTCTGTGATCTTCGGTCAAGATTTGAAACTGATTCCGTCTAAACTAAGTCAGTGACGCCGATAGATCGGTCGGTTAATTATTCGATTAAAAAGTCGATTTTGTCGACGAGAGATTCGCCTTCGCGGAGACGAACGACCGTAATAAAGCGGGCGTCGAACTTTTTTGCCCCAACATGTAATTCTCCAGCTGGATGTGTAAGTGCGTGTGCGTCAGTGTGTGTGTGTGTGTGTGTCAGTTTGTGTGTGGAGGCAGTGTTTTATCCAGGCCTCTTAGGGGAGAGATTCCCTCACCCCCACCCCAAAAAACTACGAAAATCCCACTCCCGTCGCCCCAAATCCCAGCACTGACAGATTGTTTTGCACTGAACCGTGCCTGTCTCTTGCCCCCTCTCCGGCCAAGTCAATCCCCCCACACCCAAAGGCCTCGAATCAGTGTGTATGTATGTGTGCGTATATGTGTGTGTGTGTCTGAGTAAGTGTTAGGAGGACCCTGTTCTAGGCTTTTGCGGTCTCTTGAGGCGTTCGTCGTTAGGTTAAGCTACTGCTTCGATTCTGAGCAAATGCTGCGTTGAGAGGCGTTGGGAAAGACGGCGTTCATGCATTTGAGACTCAGTTCTCTTGTTTATTATGCTCCAGAAGAGAGTTGACTTTACAAGTTGTAAAGTCAACTCTCTTCTGGAGCATAATAAACGCAGGTTGATGCGTACGAAGTCTGTCTCTTTCTCTCTGTCTCTCTATGTCTCTGTCTCTCCTTCTCTGTCGCTCTCTCCTTCTCTGTCTCTCTCTTTGTCTCTCTCTCTCTCCTTCTCTCTGTCTGTCTCTCTCTATGTCTCTGTCTCTGTCTGTCTCTGTCTGTCTGTCTCTGTCTCAGTCTCTCCTTCTCTTTCTCTCTCCTTCCTTCTACCTCTCTCTCCCTCTCTCTCCTCTCTCTCTCTTTCTCTCTGCGCCATAATTATCCATTTTTGCTTCGTTTGACAGGAGGCTCTAAATTTCTAAATTGTTACAAATTCGTTTAAAGACATTCACTAAACGTTGACAAATTAATCGGAACGTGGTCCATTCTTTCTCTCTCTCCGTCCTGCGTGGACTTATTTTGCGGAGGGAAAATTGGAGATCCTGCAATTCGATTAGGGCCCAAGTGTCTTCCACGACCGCCCATAATGTCTCCGCCCCTTGGAATGCGTTCACCTTTTCTAAAATTCCCGACTGCAGGAAACCAACGGCTTAACTCCGTGTCTTTATTAGAGCCACGGGATGACAAACTGGAAGCAGGCTTAACAACCGTTGGCACAACCGGCGAAATAAAAGATGTCAAGAACGAATATTTTCCCATTCGTCTCAGCTTTAATCTTCAGTTTAATCTTGGTTTCGACTGAAAGAAATTTCTGGGAACACACCTCTTTTTTAGCGAAATAAAAGATGTTAAGACGGTGTTTTCAGATTGAGAATTTTTGCCAATTCGTCTCAGGCTTTATCATTGGCAAAGCTTCTATACCACGGCACAGACAGTGAACTATAGTTTTCAATGTTGCTGTCCTTTGACAATACCTTATTCCTTCTCTCTCTCTCTCTCTCTCTCTCTCTCTCTCTCTCTCTCTCTCTCTCTCTCTCTCTCCTTTCCTTTCCTTTCTATACTCCCTCTCTCTGTCTCTCTGTTTCTCTCTCATTCTCTCTGTCTGTCTCTATGTATCTGTCTCTGTCTCATTCTCTGTCTCTGTCTCTGTCTCTTTCTCTGTCTATGTATCTGTCTCTGTCTCTGTCTCTCTTTCTCTCTCTCTCTCTCTCTCTCTCTCTCTCTCTCTCTCTCAGTGAAATATGGTTTCCAATTTTGCTGTCCTTTGCCAATATACCTTATTCGGGGCGTCGTCTGTTTCTGCCCAGTACGATTGTCTCGATGTTCGACGCGAAGGAAGAAATTTGCATTGAGTACAACAACGACGACGCAACAAAAATGAAGACGACGACTGTCGACCTATAGAATCAAGCGAACGACGAAACACGAAGAAGCAACTAAGACGCAACTATGAATTATTCAGTCGAATTTACATCAAGCGGACAAACACTTCCAACGCCACGAGGAAATTGTTTTCTTTTGTAACGTTTAAAAGAAAAACTATTAGAAGAAAATTTCAATTTATTTGCAACAAAAAGATACGCAAGCAGTGACGTAGCGTGACTTTCGGGGGCCAAGGGGGGGGGCATCCTTGATATGGAGGCCCCTATAGGATATGGGGGCCCCTATAGGCTAACATAGATTACACCGTTCTAAAAATAAGGTTTACTCCCTTATTCAATAATTATTCACTTTGTAGTAGTAATATTGAAATAGTAGAAAAATGTAAAAATAAATCATTATTTAGTAAGTTGCAACCACTCTTCGGTGGCCCCCTTCTTCCGGGGCCCGGGAGGCTTTCTGCAAATTGCCCCCTCACCTTTCCACCCACCCACGTTGCACCACTGGTCGCAAGTATTGCTGTATATTAGAAAATGAAAGAAGACCTTTTGAAATCAGTTCCTATCTTTGCTTTTTGGGCCTATGAATTTTGGGGTCCTATGGATTTTGGGATCGTTGTAAGCTCCGCAAACGGGTTCTCCCCTCCCCCCACAGTCGAGAAATTTGAGTTGGTACTCGATTAAAATATTGAGTTTAATTTGGAGTTATCAGACCATATGAGTGATATGACAAAATATGGACAATCACCCTCTTACACCCCCTCATCAACTAATAACATTTTCTCATCGGTTTTTGCACGAACCGCGCGATTGTCGCTAGGCCCGAATAGGGGGCCGCCCTCGCTCACCCACCCCTCTCCTAGATACCCCCGGCCGCCTCTGGGTACGCTAAGGCCGACAATGATGTATGACTGAATTAATTAAATATTAATTAATATCCAATTATAATTTATATTTAAAAATCGGCGAATCATTGGAGCTTATCATAATCACAGTTACTAGAAGAGTAAGTTAACGTATAAGCTTAATTTCCAAAGATTACGGCTTTCAAATTTTTTCTATATAACCATTCATTCACTCCATTCATTCATTCATTCATTCATTCATTCACTCTTTCGGTTATTCGTTCATGCATTCTTTCATTCGCTCATTCATTCATTCATCTCTTCATTCATTCACTCACTCCTTCGGTTATTCCTTCGTTCATTAATTTAAGGCAAGTTTTAAACAAAATTGATCCTTTCATATAAATATAGGCCTAATTGTATGCATGTCTGTCTGTCTTGTCTGTTTGTCTATCTGTCTGTGTGTCTGTTTGTCGGTGAGTCACTACATATGTAAACAAGCGCTTTATAAATATACAAAAACACATGCATAGACACCATTTGAAACAGAAAGCGAAAGTGACGGAAATGATTAACGCACGTGGGATTTTCTCTCCCCAAAAGTGTCCATCTTTTGTTTGTCTCGGACAAACACGTCTCGATCGATCGACAGAAGAGTGCAAACTCTTTGGCACTTTCGATTTCCTAATCGGCGATCGGTTAAGACAGCCTCCCCGTACAGCATCCGTCTTCTCGCACTGAATTAGGAGTGCAACAAAAAGTGACAGTAAACAGTGTTTATAGAGAGAATGTCGGCTGGATCTTGGCGGATGTAGTATATAGGGTCGGACGATGTCGGAATTATTTCCCCGCAGCCTCGGCGAGAAGGTCCGCAGTGACGCAGGGCCGGACGGTGGTAAAGAAGGAGGAGGAGGAGGAGGAGGAGGAGGAGGAGAGTCCTACGTTTTCATATCGCACGATCGGTGCCAAGCGAACTTGGCCAGGAAGTTGAAACTGTGGTTGATCAATCAGGGCATCACAGCGTTCATATACGAAGACGACGTTCAAAATGGAGCCAGCCATGTCGAGGCAGTTACCACTGCAATATACAAGTCAGATACGTTCGGTTATTGTTGTTATTATTATTATTATTGTTATTATTATTATTATTATTATTATTATTATTATTATTATTATTATTATTATTATTAGTAGTAGTAGTAGTAGTAGTAGTAGTAGTAGTAGTAGTAGTAGTAGTAGTAGTAGTAGTAGTAGTAGTACCTCATCATCATTATTATAATCGTCATCATCATAATCAATTCATCATCATGGTGCAGGTCACCATCATCGTCGCCATCATCATTATCAGTAGTAGTAGTAGTAATCATCATCATCATTATTATAATCGTCATCAACATAATCAATTCATCATCATAGGTCACCATCATCGTCGCCATCATCATTATCACCATTAATCATCATTAGCCTTAAACATTACAAATGTCATATTAGGGTCCGCACATATTATTATTATTATTATTATTATTATTATTATTATTATTATTATTATTATTATTATTATTATTATTATTATTATTATTATTATTATTATTATTATTATTATTATTGCCTGAGATTCGCCAACTGGGGTCGAACCCGGGTTGTCATTTGAGCTTTTAACTCTTCCGAAAGATCCACCGAAAAGCATAACTTTTCTTGTCGACATTTCACTGGAATTCGTTAGTCATTATCTTATCTATTAGAGCTCTTTTCCGTTCATTGCTAATCCCGTCATTGTCGTAAACAACATCCCCAGAGTAACATTAACCGGATTCTCCTAAAAAACCGCCATTTTCTCCTGCAAAACCCGTAGATGAGGTGGGAAAAATTGGTTCATAATATTAGATACAAATGAAAGTAAATGTGGGCCTACTACTTATAATCTAGAATTCTAGATTATTTCAATATAAGTGTATAAGAATTAATTTTTTAATCAATAACAACTTACTCGATGTTTTATTGTTTGTGAATTCATGTAACTGAACCAGATAATGACAATGAATAGATACAAAGTACATTAATAATCAAAAGATATGATTTTATTTATATTAAAATTGACTTCAGCAGAGAGAGAAAGACAGACAGATAAGCAGAGACAGAGAGACAAAAGAGAGAGAGAGAGAGAGAGAGAGAGAGAGAGAGACCAGCTAATGGCTCCCTGTCTGTCTGAACTTTTCAAGCTATTATTTATTTATAGAAGTCGTTTTCTTTCTCCTACTTTCAGAATGTTAATGTTGGCATTGCGCAATCTTTTTTGCCACCCGCCTCCGGGCCCTCCCCCAATCATCCGACATCCGTGAATCATCAACATCCGCAATAAACTTTCACCTGTGTTTTATGGCTTCTTTTGTGTTTGTAGCGACCTACACTGTATAGATGCTATACCTCTTAATACCTTTTGACACCTCTTGAGATTCTTTAATACCCATCCGAAGTCACTTTATGACTACTTGCTTACTTGCTTGAATGTTTTATTGCGACAAATTTCAAAATTCATATATATATATATATATATGTGTGTGTGTGTGTGTGTGTGTAGGTAGGTATGTATGTATCACCAGGTTCGGTGACAATTTCCTCTCGGAAATCCGTTGCTTTGAAATTCTTTCTTCATCTATTCTTCTGTCACGTGACGAGGAATTCTGTCTTGAGACTCTGGCGTCAAATCAAGAAAGACCTGGTCGTTCCGTCGCCACCATGCCCTCCCTCCTCCTCTCCTCCTCCTCCCCCTCCCTCCTCCCTCCCTCCCTCCCTCCCACCCCCATTATCCCACTTCACTTCTCGTATATATCACAGAGACCGACGCCTTGTTAAGGTGTTTTTCTTGGACTTTGCTATCTTACTCGATGCGCTAAAATATTGTCTCCCTGACATATATATATATATATATATATATATATATATATATATATATATATATACATATATATATATATATATATATATATATATATATATATATATATATATATAGGGCGTGTCGTTTGAGAGGGTGAAAATATTTATTTTTTTCGGAATTTTGTCAACGACAAGTTCTAGAATATGTGTTTTGACACCATGGATGTATTCATATATGTCACTATGTTTCTTATTTCATGTCGCTCGGATGTAGCGGACAAACGGAAGTCGGAAAAGAGAGATGTAGGCATACATGGGTGACAGTGGTTTTACAACACACAGGAAATACAGAAATACCACTATACAGCTTAAAATTCCGTTATAATAATAGTAATAATAATATTATTATTATTATTATTACAATAATAATTGCATCAGTAATTATTATTATTATTATTATTATTATTAGTATTATTATTATTAGTAGTAGTAGTAGTAGTAGTAGTAGTAGTAGTAGTAGTAGTAGTAGTAGTAGTAGCAGCAGCAGCAGCAGCAGCAGCAGTGGTAGTAGCAGTAGTAGTAGTAGTGGTGGTAGTAGTAGTAGTAGTAGTAGTAGTAGTAGGAGTAGTAGTAGCAGTAGCAGTAGCAGTAGTAGTAGTAGTAGCAGTAGTAGTAGTAGTAGCAGCAGTTGTTGTTGTTGTCAAAAACAATAATTTAACAATGGTAGATTACGATTGAAATCAAGGAGCGACCATCGACTGGTGTGAAGAACAGTACTAGAATGGCGCTTTAGAAGTGCAATGATGAAGCTGGTGATAACAGAAGTGTTATTATTATTATTATTATTATTATTATTATTATTATTATTATTATTATTATTATTATTATTATTATTATTATTATTATTAGCTTGATAATAAATCAACTTCTGGCTAAATATCGTACGAAGTCTATTTGTAGGCCCGAGCCTTTCATAGGTTCCTTTAACGATACAAAATATACAGTTTTCTGAACCGAAAAACGCCTTTCAGGCACGAACCATCATCCGCGAAAGCACGATTGCATTATCTTACTTACTTAAAAGCGAATTACGTCACGCCTCGAATCGAATTTCGTTCATCGGCGTCGTTCTCGGTCACTCCACCGACCCTCACTTTCGTCACGTACATTCCACGCTGCTTGCCTTGTACGTGACCTGATGTACATGACCCACTGCCTGATTGATCTCCCCTCTTCCCCCGACCCCACCCCACCCCCGCTGATCTGACTGGCCTCGACGGCTTCACCTTGGCTTAATGCCGATCGGATTTGGTGCGTCATCGGCTGATGTCCGGGGAATTATGACTCTGGCGCCATAGAAGTTGATTGATTCATCGCTTTCTTGCTTGCTTGATAGATAGATCGATTCATCATCATCATCATCATCATCATCATCATCATCATCATCATCATCATCATCATCATCATCATCATCATCATCATCATCATCATCGTCGTCGTCGTCGTCGTCATCATCATCATCATCATCGTCATCATCATCATTATCATCACCATCATCATTATCATCATCATCATCATCGTATCACTATCATCGTCACCGTAGCAGTATCAGGGTTTAATCTAGACCGTTTCCGGGGGGAAAATTGCCCTTTTCCCTCGGAAATTTCAAATTCCTCCCGGAAATTTTGGCATACTACATGAACTAACAGCAACACCCTAGCAGAACTCCCCCCGGCTTTGTCAGTTCCCCCCCCCCCCGGAGTCCAGGATTCTAGATTAAACACTGAGCAGTAGTACTTACTTACTTACTTACTTACTTTTTAGGATGATCACAACTACCTCTCAAATGCGTGACTTGTTGGAGGGGGGGGGGTGGGGTGGGGGTGGCTGTCGGTTGTACCGTAATGAGGCTGCATTCTCTCTCTCTGTGCGTCTTTCTTTTGCTAATTTCCTATTTAACTGGCTTCTCTCTGATGTCATCTGTACACGTCTTTCTCCTCTGCTGCCTCTTCTGCTTTCCTGACTGCTTTTATCAATTCAATTTTTTTATTTACTGTATATACTTCTTCTTCTTCTTCTTCTCCTCTTCCTCTTCCTCCTCCTTCTTTTTCTTCTTCTTCTTCTTATTCTGCTTCTTGTTGTTGTTCTTTTGTTCTTCTTCTTGTTCTTCTTCTGCTTCTTCTTCTTTTTCTTCTGCTTCTTCTTGTTCTTGTTCTAGTTCTTGTTCTTCTTGTTCTTCTTCTCTCTGACTTGGATTCATGATTTCCTAGTTGGGAGTTTTGATTCTTCTCTCTTGTTCCTCTCTGCCATTGTTCCAACCTTCTCCCGTGTTCTCTCTCTCTCTCTCTCTCTCTCTCTCTCTCTCTCTCTCTCTTCTCTCTCTTTCTTTCTCTCTATTTTTCTCTCTGTATCCGTTTTAATCATTAGGTTTTAGTTTTAGTTCTGTTTTAACGTTTTTCATTTTTCAACATCTTCGATTCCCTGCTTAATTCAGTGCCATGGCCGCAAAATAGTGCTACCAGGAGATCAGCTAGGCTTTTATCCGGTAGAGCCACTCTTTTTCCAGCAGACTCCAGCACAGGGTTCAATCTAGGCCGTTTTCCGGGAAATTGCCCCTTCCCCTCGGAAATTTCAAATTCCCCGGGAAATTTTGGCATATTACATCAACTAACAGTAGCCCCTAGCTGACTCCCCCGGCTTTTTCAGTTCCCCTCCCGGCTTTGTCAGTTCCCCCCTTATCACGGAGTCCAGGAGTCTAGATTAACCCATGAACTGGTTATTTAACTGTAACTCAATGTAAAATGGACGGATATATCCGGGGACCCCCAGTTAAGGGGTTAAACACTGCTCCAGCAGTTCCTGTTCTTTCCATTTCCAGGAGTCGACGCTGTCTTCTGATAATTACGCGTGAATTCCTGGAGAGCGACTACTTCGTGTCGGAGTACACCTGGGCCATGGACCGTCAGAGCCGGCTCGGGGTGCTGTCCTGTCTGCCCGTCCTCTGCGGCATCGAGGTCGACGACCTCCCCACGGAATTCCGACACATCAACCACTGCCTCAGATACGATGACGACGACGACTTCCGCCGGAAGTTGATCGGCTTAATCCGAGGTACAGACGCTGGTTCCATGCTCCTCTGAGTCACCGATTTATGTGTAGTAGTAGTAGTAGTAGTAGTAGCAGTAGTAGTAGTAGTAGTAGTAGTAGTAGTAGTAGTAGTGGGCCTGGTAGCAGTGGCAGTGGTAGCAGTGGCAGTGGTAGTGGTGTGGTGGTGGTAGTAGTGGTTGGCAGAGCAGCAGCAGCAGTGGCAGTGGTAGTAGTAGTGGTAGTGGTAGTGGTGGTGGTGGTTGGTGAGTGGTGGTAGTGGTAGTGTGGTAGTAGTAGTAGTAGTAGTAGTAGTAGTAGTTAGTGTAGTAGTAGAGCAGCAGTAGTAGTAGTAGTAGTAGTAGTAGTAGTAGTAGTAGTAGTAGTAGTAGTTGTTGTTGTTGGCGGTGGCGGTGGCGGTGGCGGAGGTGGCGATGATGATGCTTATGATGATGATGACGATGATGATGATGATGACGATGATGATGATGAATGATGCTTTTAGACGACATTCCCATAGCAACGCAGATACACGTGACACAGACTGGAGTGGGTCTGGCCTGGTCCTTCTTCTACGGATATCTGGACATTGTGCTACCAGGTAGGCCTAACATTGGACTGCGCAGAAATCCACAGATGCCACTCTTCATCTATATTAAAACACACTGATCCCCTGTTGCTACTCTCCTTTGCATTTTGTAATTACTACACACACACACACACACACAAAAACGTTTTTTTGTTTTTTACACACACACTCAAAAACATGCACTTTAATGTTTTTGGATTCCTGACCTTTGCCCGGCCGACAACCCACCTTGCCTATAGCTATTCCAAGAAAGATTAATTACAGTAAGCGCATAAGAATAAGCAGCTAATACTGTACTACTACCCAAAGCGCTGTATAAATTAACGAGATTTTCACTTACTTACTTACTTACACGCAAATTGCATCTCTAATGTATAGGTTGACCTTCAGTGGGGTCGAGGGGTAAAAATTATGGGGAGCGAGGGATGATTCGTCGTACCCCCTGCGCTTTTCTTGCAATATCAACCACTTCATGTATATATGCTGTGATAGGACTTTCAATATTGAGGCGGTGTCAGACTCATTTTATTATTATAGCGGAATGTTCTCGAGAGCCTTTATAACGTTGTCAGGGCCTGAGATGTTCATAGCTACAACACGAACTACAGTTGGCCTATTGTACCAAACAGTACATAAAAATTACTGATAACTAACTTTTGGTATTCCATTTTTGTGACACTGTTAATGAAAAATAAAAGTATTTTTTGTATTTATCGGTGCAATACATCCTTGTTAAACTTTACACATTTGTTGGTAATAATTATGTATTTTTTACTGATTTATATATATATATGTGTGTTGTGTGTTTGTGTGTTTGTGCGTGCGTGCGTGTGTTTGGCTGTGTGTGTGTACTTGTCGAATAAGCCTTAAATAAAGTTACTTTTCTTAAACTTGAAGTTTTGTTATATTGTATTCAGTCATATAGACGCGGTCCGGATGAATAGCTTTCGCGGGCCGTATCGCACCCGCGAACCGTATGTTTGACGCTCCTGTCCTATAGCACCTACGATATATAACGAATTTCTTACGACGTGATTTTTAATTTCATTCTTTTTCTGTCGGTCGCAGGATTTGACGAAAGGGTAAAGAAACTAACGAGATTCCCGCTTCCGGTCTATCCGAAACTGGTGATAGTACTTCCGGTTTCCTGTCGCTGCCCGGAAATGATGCCGACCGAGGACGACTTCCGGCCGATCGGTTACGTCAAATACAAGAAAAGTCGGGCTGCGATAAGAGAACGCTGCTACAAAAACACTGTATACAACTTTCAATTCAAAAGCAGGAACGGTCAACAGGTACAAGATACAAATGATATATATAATAGATATATCGATCTATATAATATATATATATATCAATATCTTTGTAGATACGTCTTCAAATACAATATTTAAACCGACATCAGGATGTACAGTACATCTTGATATTTAAGCATTTTTACTGCTATACAGAGAGATGTATATCTTTATGTTGGGACGTGTACATCAAGTACATCAAGATACGTGATTATTTTTGTCTCTGTGTATGGAATTTTATAGTTAGGCATATATATACATATATCTTTATCTTCTTGACGACTTCTATAGCGCCGTACGCTAGACGAAGGTCGAAGTCAAAGGCGCTTTGATATATATATACTTTGGCATGCCGATGGCAAACGTCGGATAACAGAGATGATGCGTAAAGTCAGCCCTGATGGAAACGACGGAAATCGCCGCCCAAACGCCCACGATAAGCGAATCCTGCTAAAAAACAGCCTTCCGCTGTATAGAAACCGTCCGCACCAGGCACAAGTCAAATGAACAAAAACACGGGATGAGATGTTGAAAATTCCGCAATATGTTTGTAAGAACTGTCCGCGAGGCGAAACCACACAGGAGAATTTCTGAGATTTAAGACTTTTACTGCTAAACCGTCGTCGAGCTTTATGTTGGCACCGACTTTGGATGGAATTCAGGTTGCGATTAGAACGGATGTCACATATATATATATATATATATATAAATATATATATATATATATATAAGAAAAGGAATATGTATATATATGTATATGTATATATGGCAGTCTCGCTTGTTTTATCTATACGATTTTCTGTTGGATCTGTTCTGTGTGTATATGCCTCTTATCTTTTGCGGCACAAGGTTTTAAGCATGCAGCTAAAATATGTTCGCTGTTATCAACTTCTACGAAAGAAGACTGTGAAAATAAATTGATCAATGCATGGTTAATAATAATAATAATAATAATAATAATAATAAGAAGAAGAAGAAGAAGAAGAAGAAGAAGAAGAAAAAACAAGAACAAGAACAAGAACAAGAAAAAAACCAAGAAGAAAACCAAGAACAAGAACAAAAACAAGAAGAACAAGAACAAGAAGAACAAGAACAAGAAGAACAAGAACAATAACAAGAACAATAAGAAAAACAAGAACAAAGACAAGAAGAAGAACAAGAACATAAACAAGAACAACAAGAAGAAAAAGAACAAAAACAAGATCAAGAACAAGAAGAAAAAGCTAATAATTGGCTATTAAGATACTTTCGGGGAAAAGAAGAAAGTTTTGAATTTGAGAGTGTTTTCACGATATTGAAAACCACAAAAGCTAACATTAAACTGTCAATTTATCCAAAAGTTGCGTTTGCGTCGGGAAGAGGGTATCTCCATGTTCATAATCAGTAGGAAGCTTTTCTGCGCCCCTTTCGGGAAGGCGCTCTATAAGGGACATCAAATATTTTGTGCGGTCCCAAGCAGGATACCACATCCAAATATTTCAAATGTCTTGGAAAGTTTCTATAGGAAACAATTAAGTAGGCTGACCAAATCATGCGTACGATTTTTTAACCGGACAGTTTCGTGTTTTTTTCACTTTAAAATGCATGCGTCCCATTGTTCTGGAGATGAAAATGCCCGTTTTGCCCCGTTTTCCCCCGTCACTTATATAATATGAGGAATCAATTTATTATAATCTATGGAAATATTATAAAGATTTCTAACAATTAGAAAAAAGATTGTCTGTAAGACAAGAACACGACATGGAATTTACAATTTACAATTTACAATTTACATTTCTTAAAAGTAAAAATGCATTTCACGGTCCGTCCACTGACGTTTAGCGAAGAGACTTCTTACTTACTCACTCACTCACTTATTTACTTACTTACTTACTTACTTACCTACCTTACTTAAAACGAAGGTGAAAATGCCGGGAAATGAGATTAGAGAATTTTTTGGGATGTGGATAACACCTCACGTCTCCCATTGCTATGCACCATCAACCCAAATACCCCTCCCACCCACCCACCCACCCACCCACCCACCCACCATCGCCGCCTTTTGCCCGAAGAAAAATATGGTCGGTCCACTTATAGGACGCGCGCCGATTGCATACCGGGTCCTTAGACGCTGTCTGCATGCGGTCGTTACAGGCCATTCATTGCGAATTCATGACCAGAAAGACGCCGCGACAGAAGTTACTGTATGTCTGGAGACAGAAATGTCTGAAGACGACGATTAGTTCCTCTTTTCTGCTTTCCGTCTTTCAATCTCTCTCTCTCTCTCTCTCTCTCTCTCTCTCTCTCTCTCTCTCTCTCTCTCTCTCTCTCTCTCTCTCTCTCTCTCTCTCTCTCTCTCTCTCTCTGTCTGTCTCTCTCTGTCTCTGTCTCTGTCTCTGTCTCTGTCTCTGTCTCTGTCTCTGTCTCTGTGTCTCTCTCTCTTCTCTTCTCTTCTCTCTCTGTCTGTCTCTGTCTCTGTCTCTGTCTCTGTCTCTCTCTCTGTCTCTCTCTCTCTCT
>CM030854.1:13435868-13470868 GCA_018105865.1 Metaphire vulgaris
CCTTTTGTTTTTGTCGATAGTTTGCGGCGGAGTTACCTATCTACGCTGATCTGTGTTCCAGTCAGTGTTTATTCTAGGCCTGTTTAGGGGAGGGGAATTCCCCCCTAAAGTTTTAAAATTTTCGCCCCCCTCCCAATTTGTTTATGTTGACTTGGGTGATGGAAATCCCTCCCAAAGCGTGGAGAGACAAATCTTGTCCCCTCAAACATTTCAAACTCCCCCCCAATGTCAAGGTGGCTAGAATAAACACTGGTTCCAATAGAACGGGTTAACAGATATGGCCACGGGTTGGGTTAACACACGGGTTGGGTCAGACTTTACCATGCTTATGGTGTGTTGGATTGGGTCAGAAGATTAGTCATGGTTTGAGAAACTGCAATGTATTAGAGGCTGTCCATTAATTATGTCAACAATTTTGGGGAAATGTTTGACCCCCTCCCCCTTGTCAACAACTGTCAGTGACTCCCCCTATAATTATGTCAACAACTTTTGACCCCCCTCAAATAAGACCAGTGAGGGGTGTCCCTAAAAAGTTTAGCAGGTTATTATTTTTGTAGCAATGAGACCTTTTCCCCTTTCTTTTGTTCACCAGGTGTCATAATGTGGTGGTAGTGATGGCCTTTTTTCTTGCTTGTCAGGCTTTTTTCCATTGTAATAAATAGTATTCCATGAATTTTCCTATATTTTATCATTTGTAAAAAAATGAAATTGTTGACGTCAACTTCTCTTGACCCCTCCCCCTGTCAACAACTGTCAAACTTTTTCAAATTCCCTCCCCTAATTTGTTGACTTCATTAATGGACAGCCCCTTACGTTGGTGGGTTGGGTTGGATCAAGAATTATTATTATTATTATTATTATTATTATTATTATTATTATTATTATTATTATTATTATTGTTATTGTTATTATTATTATTATTATTATTATTATTATTATTTCTAAAGAGCAAGTTCACAGTGTAACTCTATTGCTGGCATGGATGGAGTTGGGTTGGGTTGAGGATATGATGGGTTGGTTGGGTTGAGGATATGATGGATTGGGTTGGGTTGAGGATATGATGGGTTTCTAAAGGGTTGAGGATATGATGGGTTGGGTTGGGTTGAGGATATGATGGGTTGGGTTGAGGTTGAGGGTTATGATGGGTTGAGGATATGATGGGTTGGGTTGGGTTGAGGATATGATGGGTTGGGTTGGGTTGAGTTCTAAAAAATGGACCCATGGACTGTGCTCGTGTCTGTGATGAAGAGGCGGCTCCGGGATTTGGATAGTTGGGGGGCGGGGGCGTTGGGGTGGCAACTTCTAATCATGTGGACCAAATATTTTTCATAAGCCTGGACTACTGTAGTCTAGTTACTTAGAACGAGTTGACTAAGGTGTGGTGCCACAGGGGGGGGCGGCAAGCTTCAATAAAAATCCGGCCCCCCATGCACCCTATGTGGAGCCGCCTTTGGTGAGGGTGCTTAGGGGTCGTCCATAAATTACGTAACGCGGTTAAGGGGGGTCCGGCCATTTGTTACGAAGTGTGACGGCGGAGGGGTGGGGTCGGTAACTGTGACGTAACGCAAAAAAATTAAGTGATGACCTTTGACCTTTTTTTGCTTGTCAGGGATTTTGGAGAGGAAAAAACTACAAGGATGACCTTTTTTTGCTTGTCAAGAATTTTCGGAAGACGAAAATGGTGGGGGTCGGCCCGTTGTTACGTCATATTTTAGGGGGTCTGACGTTTTGTTACGTCGCGTTACGTGGGGTGGGGATCAAAAAGTGCCAAAATAGCGTTACGTAATTTATGGACGACCCTTATACCAGGTTCATCTGTCTATCTCTCGGTTTCTACTGTTCAACGGCTTTAACCAGTATTCTAAACTTGGCCAGAGGCATATCTTAGCATCTAAAGAGCAGCATATACTGTATTTTGCAAAACGTTGTATTTTCGTGCGTTAAGTTTTGAATTGCTTTCAAAGGTTTCTCTATTGTGTTCATTTTGTCTCTGTACTCGTTTGTGTGTGTGTGTGTGTGTTTAGGTGTAGGAGTGTGTGGGTGTGTGTCGGTGTGTTATTTGAATATGCTTTTTAGAGTCGTAATGTTTTTCAAATGAGAATTGTTTGATATTTTTTCTTGCATGTATATCGTTTATATCAGAGATGGCGATGTGTCGGTGGGTCGTAGGCAATTGGGTCACGTGGGTCATAGGTCACGGGTCACGTGTGGGTCATAGGTCATGGGTGGTCAAGGGTCACGTGGGTCATAGGTCACTGTCATTCTGAGTTACCCGTTGACATCTCTGGCTCATGCGTGTCATGTCTCACATCACCTGTGCAGTGTAGCTCTTTGTACAAACACTCGCCAAATAAATAAATTATCGAATAAGAATAAATATAATTGTACTACTACTACTACTACTACTACTACTACTACTACTACTACTACTACTACTACTACTACTACTACTACTACTACTACTACTACTACTACTACTAAGTTTACTATATTTATTAGGTCTATTATTATTATTATTATTATTATTATTATTATTATTATTATTATTATTATTATTATTATCATCATCATCATCATTACTATTATTACTGCTACCACAATTACTACTATTACTACTACTACTACTACTACTACTATTACTACTACTACTACTACTACTACTACTACTACTACTACTACTACTACTACTACTATTGCTACTACCATTATTATTATTATTATTAGTATTAGTATTATTACAGCAAATCGGTTATGATAACATCACTAGTTTGCATCAAATGCAAAATTCGTTTTGTGCCGAATTTCTGTTTCTTGAAGACGCAATTTCTTCAGTCTTACTTTACAACACTACGCGTCAGACATTCAAGTCGTCATCATCATCATCACCACCACCACCATCACCACCATCATCATCATCATCATCGTCGTCGTCGTCGCCGTCAATGCCTTTTCACAACAGTACTCGGAGCAGGACGCTCGTTAGGATTCCAACGACCGACCCGACGGCCAGGCCGAACGTGAAGCTGGCGGCGAACAGCCTCCTGGGGACCGCCTTCCTGCGCAGGCCCTCGACGAAGCGTTTCTCGCGGCCGTGGAAGAACACGAACGCCCCGAAGCTGCGCGCCTCCTCCCCGGGAAGAAGAAGACCGCCGCCGCCGCCGCCTGGTCGAGGAGGTCGAACGTCGACCGGCGGCGCCGGATGATGTCGGCCGGGGTCGAGAAGCGCCGGACGACCGTCGGTTGGACCCGCAGGGAGTCGACCGCCGGGCCGTCGTCGTTGTCGTCGGTGGCCGCGGCCGGTTTCTGGGGCGAGACGATGGTGACGAGGTCCGAGAAGCGACTGGCTCGTCGGGAGAAGATCGATCCCAGACGAAGGTTTCGCGTCGTCCGGTCGGGATCTTGTTCCTGTTCTTGTTCTTGTTCTTGTTCCTGTTCTTGCCATTGTTCTTCCCTTTCCGGTTGAAATTTCTCGTCCGGTTCCTCGATTATGACAATTTGAGGCAACATCCTAAACACTTAATTAATACATTAACCCCTTAACCGTGTATTTAACTGTAACTCGATGTAAAATGGACGGATATATCCGGGATCCCCAGTTAAGGGGTTAATGATAGTTAATAACACTAGCGTTTAGAGTGATTCAGTACGTTCTGCCCTGTGTGAGAACCGCTATGTACCCACCCATCCATTCATTCATGATTCATTCACATTATGTCAGCACTTTCAACTTTAGTTCCTTTTCTCTGTCTCTCTGTATCTGTCTATCTGTCTCTGTTTCGTAAACTTATTACACTGATGATAGAATGTAGAAGGGCCTGCATCTTTTCCCAAATAATAATAATAATAATAATAATAATAATAATAATAATAATAATATCAGGGTTTAGAGTGGTTCAGTAGGGTCTGCCCTGTGTGAGAACCACTGTGTTCCACCCATCCATTCATCTACATTATGGTCTTGCTGTGTAACCTCATGCTCTGTCCTCTTGTGTGTTTGTTCCTCTAATTCTCCTTCAGGGTTATTTCTAGGATTATCAATTTGGGGAGATGTCGGTCTCAAATTGGGAGGGGGTGTTAGAGGGTGTTATGGGTGCATCTCAGGCTCGGATTGGGGAAAGAAAATGTGTGGGTGTCGGTCTCAAATTGGGGAGGGGGTGTTAGAGGGTGTTATGGGTGCATCTCAGGCTCGGATTTGGGAAAATTTATGGGTGTCGGTCTCAAATTGGGGGGGGTGGTGTTGGAGGGTGTTAGGGGCGTGTGTGTAAAAATATACCTGTTCTCCTTCCTTGTCTTTGAGTCTAGAAATGTTCCCTGGTCGGATTTGAAAGTGTCTGCTTATTTACAGAAAGCTTCGTGTCCCACTTTCTCCCTATTCCGGAACCATATTATACAAGATAGCTTACTCCAGTGACGCTGTAGGCGTAAACTTGGATGAACAAGAGTGGACCCAATCCCTATATCTTCCCCCTCCGTCCTGCCTTCCCTAACCTCTCAAAAGTGCCATGGAGCCTTGAGCCGAGCGGCCTGCTAATAGTTCTGATAATAAAAAGTTTAAGTATACGAGTGAAGCCTTAACCTAGATTATTTAGTATACATAGACCTATATGCTACAACTCACATTGAACGCGGTTGTAGCAATGCTGTTCCTTTGCAGCCTAAAATGCCTTCTACAGCCAAGACATGACTTCTGTTGTATGTACGTTGCACAACGTTCAAGTCCTTGATGTCACGGGTCCTATAAATAGTCAAGTTCATCGCGAGGGGGCTTTATAGGCCTGTAACATGAACATGGATTACGGATAGCGCTATATAGTCTTGTAATAAGGCAATAATGTTCATGTTCCGGGTTATGGCACTGCTAAGATGTGCTGCACGTATCTATAGGCTACTGTAATAAAATAAAATAAAGTCTATCAAACGTAAATACGTACCAGTAGGATATCCGGCCTTCGACCAAGACAGATCTGAACGTAGCAATGACCTTTTTTAACCTTTGTCGATAATTTTTGTAGACTTTTTCTCGGCGCACAAGAGAGAGAGAGAGAGAGAGAGAGAGAGAGAGAGAGAGAGAGAGAGAGTCCCAACGCTGTGAAATCCTTCCGGGTGGATAATTATAATATATCGAAACTACGTCTTGTCCTCCGGTTTTAGCGACGTTCTTGATGTGACTGTAGGCCGAAGAGAGGCAACTTATGCGAAAGAAATACGAATGAAATAAAGGTGTTTGTGAAGTGCGTGTGTAGCAATACAGGCGTTCAGGAGGTTACTGAACCGTAACGAACAAACAGCGTTGAAAAATCATGACAGAATGTTTAGCGCAGCGGTGATCCGACCTTCGCAAGGTTCATAGTCCGTATATATCAAAATATCATCACCGAAAACCCCCCCTTCCCCTGGCCCGGGGGGGGTATCTGCAGGCCTACAGGCGCGACACTGTGTAGGCCCTGGTAAGGCACTTCTCCCCTCCCTCCGTCGCTCCCTCCCTCCTTTCCCCGCCCTCTGGAGATCTGAATGATAGATATCTTTGCTGAGATGCTATCGTAAAATCGCTGCAATATTATTTTCTAAAGTTAGTGCAAATGCGCGACTTTGTTTAAAGTCAGCGGCGCAAGCGACCAGTGCACGACTGCCATCTTCAGTCGAAAAACTCTAGAACAGTGTTTTATCCAGGCCTGTTACGGGCAGATTCCCTCCCCAAAAAAAAAAAAGTCGGCACTGACACAAATTTTCGCATTAAACTATGTCTTTTCCCTGCATCCAAGTAAATCCCTCCAAGATCTGGAGTCTGGATAAAACAGTGCCCTAGAACTAGGGATATTTCTAGGATTGTGAATTTGGGGGTGTCGGCCTCAAATTGGGGGTGTCCGGAGCTAATTAGTATGCATTTTGTATGCATACCATTGTCACATTACCAAATTTGGGGGCGGGGTGTCGACCTCAAATTGGGGAGGGGTGTGTGTTGGGGGCTGTTAGGGGGCGTAAAAATATCCCTGCCTAGAACCGCCTCTGAATTTCTACAGCGAATTTTCTAGAACCTGTGGCGAAAGGAAGGACGGTGGGACATAAATTATCTATTCAAACAAGATCAGTTGCCGAAGGTTTTAGACACCATCGCAATCCAAAGCATTTCTTTTGAAGGTGTCACTCACGATGCAGCATGCTATGACCGCCACTCACTCACTCGGACACTGCATTCCAGTGCTGTAAAATAGACTCGAATACGAGAAGGAATGTGACCGTCGATAATTATAGGAATTCGTTCGTGCAGTGTCGAAGTTTATTGTGACAACGTGAACAGTGTTTTATGCAGACTCCAGGCCTTTGGAGGGGAAATGAAGCCTTTTTGGGGGGGAATTGACTTGGCTGGAAGGGAAGACACAGAGTTCAATGCAAAATTTGTGTAAGTGTTGGATTTTTTTTTTTTTTGGTGTTGAGACTTGGGGGGGGGAAATTTCCCCTAAGAGGCCTGCATAAAACTCTGCAAAGTAAATAACTAATTTGAAGCAAATGACGGCCATTGAAAGTTTTACGACCGTTGTGTTTGGGAGAATGACTCTGAAGAATGGCAGAAACGCTTTTAACGCATAATGGCGGCAGTGGCGGCTCCACCGGGGTGGGCCAGGGGGGCCCATGCCCCTCTATTGAGTGCCTCCTCCCAGTGCCCCCCAGTTGGGACCCTATACTTAATGCTACATACATTAAACAACAAATGGTTGGCCCCCCATGGTTAGAAGTTGCCACCCCAACGGCCCCTCCACTTGCCAAATCCTAGAGCCGCCACTGAATGGCGGTTAATCCCTCGGAATAATAATATTATAGGAAGCGGATGGCCCTATTCCTCGTATTGTAGTCATAGTTATGGGCGCGGGAAGATGGCAGAAGTGGTTGCGCGCCAGGCAGTCACGCTGACGGACCGGGGTTCAACTCCCGGAGGAGCCCCTAAGGTCTACTCGGCCTTACTCGCTAGAGGGCTGTTATAAAATCAAACTGAGGAGCAGCGTTAGCTGCGAAGTAAAGCGCGGGCCTAGACGTTTGGCTGGCAATCAACCCTGGGCTAATGGCGTATGTCACCGGCGTCGCTGAATGCCTGAGTGATAGCGGAGATCAGCGCCGACCCCAAGGCTCGAATCCGTGCATGGGAAAACTTTACTTCGATCTTATTTATGCAAATTCAACGCAGCATTTCGAAGATAACCTGTTGTTTAATATATTTAGTAAGTAAGTAAGTAAAAAAACTCGCCAATTTAGGCTAAGTATCACTTTCGAGTGTAGCAGGCCTGCAGCAGTATAGCTCAGTGGCGGCTCCACCGGGGTGCCAGGGGGAGCCGTGCCCCCCCATTGAGTGTCTGGCCCCCCAGTGGCCCCCCAGTTGGGACCATATACTTAATGCTACATACATTAAACAACAAATGGTTGGCCCCCATGATTAGAAGTTGCGACCCGAACGGCCCCCCACTTGCCAAATCCTAGAGCCGCCACTGGCATAGCTGATTTAATTATTTATTCTTGGGCGAATAGTCTAAATTTGAAATAGCTGTAGCTGTAGCGTCAATGGTGGCCGCTTGCTTTCTGCCTGCTTAAAACGTGCAATTTTTCTAGCGCCGTGGGACTTAATCGTCCTCTCACCGGACAAAAGGCTCAAATTCTACACTTCGCCGGCTTTTCGTTTCTCTACACAGATTATTAACCCTATATTGAACAATGTTAACTGCAGGCAACATATAGTGAACACAGATAGGGTTAAGAAGGCAACAGGCTTCAATATAGGGTTAAGATTAATCTGCGTATCTGTTCTCGTGTTTCAGTTTCTTTTTTTCCCTTGCTCTTTGCTATTTATTCGTTTCCATTTTATCATTTTAAGGGTTTCCTCAGCTGCCCTTGGTTTGCTTTTTATTTCTTTTTCGTAGCCAAAGCAGGGCCGCGGAGAGAATTTGCGGGCCTGTGCAAGAAATAGTCACGGGCATCTGACCTGTCCAGTCCGTGAAAAAATTGATCTTTTTTTTATTGTCGGTTTTTTCAAACCAGAATTTTCCAGCAAAGCGCCACATAGCGCCTATTTGGTGTGACTCGTGTGAGAAATGAGGAAGCATAACATTTTGCTCTAAAACTTCACTTTTGGGGATGCATTAATCGAGCACGTCGGTAAAACGCCGAAGCGACGTTCTCAAATTTATTAGATTTCTACTACGCTTAATAAAGGTTTGTTGGACACAGGAATAAAGTCCTAAATTGAAAGAAATGTCATATTCTTTTTCTCCTTTTTTGTTTCATGTGGGCATTATAATAGTGGCGCCATATAAGTTGATTGATTGACTGACTGGTTGATTGATTTACTGATTTACTGATTGATTGACTGATTGATTGATGAACGACACCAATATAAGCCAAATCCACTTTTAACAATCGGTTGCATCTCCATTAGTTACGAGAAAAGGCCAGTGCTCGAATTGTGAGAAAATGAAAGGGGGGTCAGCCCCTCTGCCTTATGTAAATACCACTGGTATACCATTTTAAAGGGGGGCTGAACCCCCCAACCTCCCCCCAACAATTCGAGCTCTGGAAAAGGCACTGGCAATCTCATTCAACTTCTATTCCATTCAACTAATAAGACTTAATGAACATTAACGTATAACATTAAAGTAATCCATTTTCAACATTTTGCTCTCAACGCCAGGGTTCGATGCTTAGTTTATCGTGAATAGTAAACATTATATTCCATTACCAACCATAGAGTGAACGATTTGTCTGCATTTATACAGTTTCCTTCACGCTAAATAAAGGTGTGTTGCAATAGGAAAGGCCTAAATGATAAGAACTGTCAAAATGCTTCTTCGTTTTTCAGAAATTTCTATTTTGTAAACAAATTTAGACTATTCGCCCAAGAAGAGATAATTAAATCAGCTATGCCAGTGGCGGCTCTAGGATTTGGCAAGTGGGGGGCCGTTGGGGTGGCAACTTCTAATCATGGGGGCCAACCATTTGTTGTTTAATGTATGTAGCATTAAGTATAGGGTCCCAACAGGGGGCCACTGGGGGGCAAGCACTCAATAGGGGGCACGGGCACCCCCTGGCCCCCCGGTGGAGCCGCCACTGGCGATAGTAACGTCTGACTGATTCTGACAGCTTTAAGAATCTTATACAAAGAAATTCAATTGTTCAAAGGCATACACCAATGAAGGTTTTGGTAATTTTGCGTGATGTTTCCATTCAATCTGCTTATCCTTCAAGATATTCGAAACTGGAACAAATCTGACTTCGTCTCGACAAATCCATTTTCTGCTTTCCTCTGCATCTGCTACGAAAGTACCGCCTCCGATTACAAATATATTTCCGCTAATAGCAGTCAAACCGAAATGAGAAACTCCAGCCTTAAATTTATTTCTCTGCTTAAAAGACTCCTTTTCGAAATTATATACAAAGCAAACATCACAACCAAGCAAAATAACAGCATTTTCCCATAAGGCAGCGCGAAGAAGGAAATCAACTCGAGGCATTGGTTTTGAAAGTACAGTACAAGTGTTTAACTTCGTATCGTACACTTGAACTTTGTCGACAGGTTTGCTGATTAAATCAATACCTCCAAATACATAGAGGGATGCTCTGTAAGGCACGCAGTTACCGGAGCTGTGAACAGCTAAAACCAATTCTCCAACAGAAGAACAGTTATCCTCAAATATGTCATACGCTTCAACGTCGTTGAGATTCTCCTTTTTAGTATCCACCCATCCGCCGCAGATAAACAGAACATGATCAACAAATGCAATGCTATGACGCCGTCTGCCTTGAATCAGTGAAGCACATTTCTTCCATTTACACTGAGATGCATAAAGCTTCCAGATTTCGTCCTGATAGAGTCCGATTCCAGTTAAGACGACTGTGTTGCGGTATACCGCGGCAGCTGCATCCCTTCGCATTAGAATGGGTATTGGTTGTAGGTTGGAAACTTGTTCTGGTCTATTGAGGTTGATTTTGATTACGTCTCTGTAAACCGAGTCACCGCCATCAATTCCAACGACAATAGCGCAATTTTCAATTTCTGTCGAGGATTCTATATCAATAGGTGAAATTTGAATATATTCGACTGCTAACATGTTAGCATTCCTTAGTGCTAACTTTACTAGTCAACTATAAAAGCATTTCAGACATTTTATTTTAAAGGAATCAAACCTTAAATCTTGATAATTTATACCTTGATAATTTTAGCTAGTACCCAAAACTCGGACATTGAATGACTATTTATAGATTTCACTGAAATTTATATATATATATACCTGGGAATGTTTTTGTTTCGGCCTAGATTAAACACTGCTTATAATAGGATAGTACCTGAATAATAAAGAATTTAAAAATAAAAGTCCTTTATAAGTAGTTTCCCTAGAGTTAGGTGGCCAAGATAGTAAATGACTAATAATAATAATAATAATAAAATAGATGGGAATAATAATAATAATAATAATAATAATAGAATAATAATGATAATAATAATACCTGATAATAATCGAATAATAATAATAATAATAATAATAAGTATAATAATAACTAAAGTAAAAGTCTAGAGCGAGATTAGTACCTGAGATTAGACCGAGAAGTTGGAGTTTAGAGGTATTGTAGCCCCTACCTGAGAAAGGTAAAGTGGAGACAATATCCGGAAGTCAAATAGGTGGATGTACATGAAAGAATACATTTCCGCTAATGGTACCTTGAGAACCGTTGAGCATTGCTATTATAGAGCTCCACAAAAGAAGTAAAGTCCAAAAGAGAGATAGAGTTAAGAAATTAGCCATCTGATAGTGAAATCTTAACCCAACGACCACCGTTTTGTCATGGATTGGTACTGTTTAGAGGACCACCGCTGCCACAAATTGCATTAATATTACAGTTAAATACATATGCACAATGTCTATATACACAATCACTCGTTTCACTTTGTGACAAGAGCAGGAATGATATGTTGAATAATTATTTAAAAATCATACCTGCCAATTTTCCGATAACATTATTGTCTTTGTGGAGAAGTAGATTTTGTTCATTGGCAGTGAATTTAACATCGAATGTTTTACTAGGTTCCATGAAATACTCTTCGTTCTCTTTGCTCAATTCTTTGGATCTCGTGATCAAACTGTCAGCACTGCCACAGACTTCACTCGCAGATCCTTTCGATTTCAACTCAGTGCAGAATGTCACAAAACTCTCCAGAGCTGCCAATTGTCTTTCAATTCCGTCCATTTCTAAGTCTATTTTTTTCTGTTGTCTGACACTCATCAGCGAAAGTTCATTTAGAATTTCTTGGGTTTGTTGGTCTATAAGAGATTTCAGCTGTTGGCTTTTGCTTATGATGGCAGTTTCTGTCATCGAGACGCTTGCCATAAACGCTTGCTTTTGCTTTTCAATATCTCTTTTCCTTGACATCATTTGTTTTCTATAACCAGAAATTTTCGAGGATTTCTCTTCAATTGTCTGGCGAAAGTCTTTATCAACAGTCGTTACGTCTTTGCAGTCATGTGATTTGTGATATTCAACAAAACATGAGACGCAGACAATCGCCTTGCAATCGCGACAATAATAATCCAGTGCCTTTTCAGGATGAATTTTGCAAACTCTGACAGGAAATATATCTGCGGTAACTTCCTCCATAAGCTCGTTTTTTAGTTCAACGATTTTGTGGCTTTTTGCTAATTTTTGAATTCTGTGCATCTCAGCACACTGTATGCAGTAATTCTCACGACATTTTAGACATCTCATTGTTGCTTCAGCGATATCAAATTCTCCTTTTATCATGCTACACGTACTGCAAGATGCAGAGTTATTTTTTAAATCGACGACTTTTGTCACTTCCAGAAGACTTTCAATGAAGAAACTTTTCTGGAGGCCCTTCATTCCTTCTGGTGGAATCTGGAAATTCTTATTGCAGAGCGGACATGGTAGGGCATCCCCCGGCTGTTTCATGTTCTTCGACTGCATGTCCTCGAAGCATTTGAGGCAGAAGGTGTGGAGACATGGTAAGGTTCTAGGATCATTGTAGGTCGTCATGCAGATGCAACATTCGGTAAAACTGAGAATTTGTTTTATTGTTTCTCTTTCAGCTGACGCCATTTTGAACGTCGCCTTTTGAACCTTTCTATTTGGCAAAAGAGAATGAAGATGTTTATAAATATGTATTTGTGCAGATCTCAAATGCTTCAATTTGTCGTTTTCAAGGTTTTCCAACTTCAGCTGCGTAGCAGTTATTAACGAGGCAGAGTTCTATTTAAACACAAAAGCATTCAGTAATAATTTAATAGTTTACCAGGACCTCGAGATTCGAGAAGCATAAACTGTTTGGATAACTTCTAGACAACTGGGAGGCAACTGTATCACCTTACTTTTTATTTAGGCATACTCTTCACTTTCTTACTTGTGACTCACTGCTTAACTCCTATTAGGCCTATATAATTCCCTGAATATAGACGAGCCAAACAGTAGCCTATATATTAATAGTGAGTATGCTTGTGCAATGTGCATTCGTTACACGTTTAGACGAGGACTGCGCTGTAATTTCACCTGAGATACTGTCTTCGTCTTCTGATGTGCAGGTCTATCAAATGAAAAAAACACAGAAGTAGTCCAACGTCTGTACAAGCGTCTAAAAATTTATCTTAGAGCATAAATAGACTAAAACTATTTTCAGGCACTTCGCACATCTTACACAGAGGTCTCAAATGAGTATTTTAAATTTCATACTTAAAATCTCGAATATTGTTAATGTATGCTTATAGTTTAGATAACTTCTCTACTCTTTAATGACGCTATCCGATCAGTAAACTGAAAATGGCGTTCGCCTATGACTATAAGAGTGGATTTTTTTGCACTGTGTTGGCAATCACTCTATTTGCAGTATGTTATCTCTAGGCTAGGAAAACTGCAATTATCGTGTGCGCAAATAATTATGTATTTAAGCCAGCAGAGTTTTTTCATGTCATATATACAGGAATTGATGAACAGCAGGCAAATGCAAATGACTTACCAAACGATGGCAAATATCATGTAGGCCTAAAATTCGACGCTCATGTCACAACAGATTCCTGTTAAGAGTGTACTTGCTGAAATACCAACCTCGTAAATAGAAACAGTAGGCTGGTTAAAATTGTCAGATTGTGTAAAAGGCAATGGCTAAGGCTGCCTAAAGATAGACCTGCTTCGAAAGCGGATCTACAGTGTACAGTTTGGCAATAATTTGACCCGGGCAAAGCAGGAGACACCAGGCAAGAGCTTGCTTTGGCGTAGGCCAGGGGTGCACAACCTTTTGAGGCCAAGGGCCAAATTCAATGTTCTCAAATTGATCGAGGGCAGAACAAACAAAAATGCATGTTTTATAATAGTAACCTAAAAATACGTTAATATGTGTGTCATTGAACTGCTCATACTACTGACAGTGTCAAAGTGAGTCGAAATAAATTGATAACCAGTAATTTACATATTTTACTATCAACGTACCATTGCGCAGGCAGTCTGCAAGCAGCCTATAATCATTCTTATCTAATGTGATGGCTGCAACTGAATGCATTTACTTACTCGTTCAGTGTCTTTTTCTAGTTCAGTTGTTGCAACCTTTAAAATGGAAGTTAAGCTTGATCGCAAATTAGACTTGTTCAGGTTCATGATCGAGAGCCTGCTAGCACAAAATGTGTATTTGCTGGAAATGTTGGCTTTTTCTGGACATATTTCTGCGCAGATGTTTAAAAGACATTAATTTAACGAAACAAATTCGCCGTCTGAGAAAGGCCCGAGAGAAAGGCCATAAAGACTTGGCGATTATCTTCGACCACTTTGCACTCTGTAGTTGGCCCGTGTGAAATACTTTGGATTCGTCAGCCTTCTTGGTGAAAACTTTGCTCGACCGACAGAGTTTGCTCAATTTTTGTTGTATTCTCAATTCACCTTCCAAGTCATTATAAGTATCAGCAGTTTTTGTTTCGTAATGGCGCCTACAACTGTATTTTTATCGACACTGGCCGATTCGCGGCAGATCAAACACATTAATTTACTGCTACGTGATTCTATGAAATACTGGTGTTTCCATCCATTTTAAAGCTGTCGCTTGTAGAAATCTGCTTTACGCTTTTTCGCTGCGGGTTTAGATATCTTCAGTAATCGCAGAAATAGATATTATAATTTTAATTCAGGAGAAGTACGTGTTCAAAGAACGTTTTAAGGCGTTTATTATCGCCCATCTACCGTCACCTACGTGACCGGTTGTTATAGATCGCACAATTTTTAGTATCCCAAAGGATGTTAATAAACCAAGGATTGTATTGCATCAGAAAAATGATCAGGATCCATATTTTCTACACTGAATTTTAGTGGCGGGCCTATTTCTCGTATTGTTCGAAATTGTCCCGCGGGCCGGATAAAACCCTTTGGCGGGCCGGATCTGACATTCTGGGCCCCTGACATGACAAGTGTGTGAAAAAGTTGATGACTCTTTTTGCATGTCAGTCTCTCTATGTGGCATTAATTATTTAACACCATCGGCCCGAGCCCCTAAGCAGACAATCGCCTGGGTCCCTGAGCTCATGACGAAGATGACAATTTTCCGTTATCAGTCTTTTTCAGGGTTCAGACTTTTGTTAATACATCATCATCACCGGACCCGGGCCCTTTGAGCTCCATGGGCCCCGGAACAATGTACCGGCTGCACCCCCCTCTCCTCAGGCCTGATTCTGGGCATACAGTACGTGGTTTCACACATTATAACAGCATGCGACATCTACCTCTCCCATCAAATGATAAAATTTTGCATAAATTTTGCGCCGATTTTACGATCAGTCAATGCACGAATATGTCTCCATTGGCTACGCTAGTGGCAGGGGCGCAGCGACGGTGGATGCATCATACCCGGGCCCCTTTCCCCCAAATCAGACTATCTTAAAATTTTTAATGTGTTTTTTAAGATTTTCAAAGTTTCTAAAGATTTTTTACCCCTCCCCAAATCACAATATAACCCCCCCCTAATCAAATTCCTGTCTACGCCCCTGGCTAGTAGCCTCAAATCTCCAAAGAATACACGACAGAAATTCTCATGGCAGGACAGTAGAAGGCACAAGAAACCGTGGAAGACCGATAATATTTTGGCTAGATAAGGTCATTATGTGGAGAGACCATACTGGTTAACACAATGAGTAAACATGAATATTGCGTATTTTTGACTTAATTATTTTTTTCAAACAGAAGACAGAATGAAAATAGCTTACGCAGTCCGCACATTTTGCCCTCAACTCCACTTTATAGTGTCAGGCTCAATATGAATCAGTTACAATCCCAGCGTTAAGCATAGCCAAATTTATAAGAATATTACGGCGCTTAATAAAGGTAGGTTTCTTGCAAAATGAAATCATAATTTACAATAAACTTAGCAGCCTTTTTAACTCTTTTTTCGCTTTATCTATAAAAAGCGATTTATCTTACATCAATATTTTCATTAAAATTTTAATTAGATTATGTTTTTCTTTTTATCCTTTATCTTTAAAAGTCCAGCGATTCTTATCTACTATAGAGCTTTGCCAATGCTTGGCCATGGTTGGCCACGTTAGGGATGTCTCAGCGTGGTGCTAGGACAAAATGTCCGCGGACAAAATGTCACGGACAAAATGTAACCCCAACTCTAACCCTAACCCCAAACCGTGACATTTTGTCCGCGGACACTTTTTCCGACCACGCTCAGCGTTGCATACACTCTCCTGCGTCTCCTCCGCATATGGGAGGATTTGTGGCAGTTCGAGGTGTGGCTTTGTGAAAAATTTTCTTGACTCCCAAATTATGGTAAATTTTTCTGTGAATTTTAAGATTCCGGGGGGGGGGCTATTTCTCCCCTGTACGACCTGTATGCAACACTGGATGTCTCTAAAGACGAGACGCTCCCACTCAATGAAAAATCTGTATTTTCCGAACTACTTTGGCTGTCGCTTGGTGTTCTAGCAACGCGAAACCAGTGTTTGCCAAACAGTGAGTTACGACCCAAAAGAGGGTCGCAGGGCTCAGTCTAGTGGGTCGAGGGTTATATTTACCACCTAGAGACCTACCGGACCTTCCACGGTCCACCCCTCTCCTACCTCGTCGCGATTTATCTTTCGTGGGGCTTACCCGCCCCTAGGGACCGCCGACACCGTATATTAAACACTTCCCTAGCGGAAATGTAGTGCCTGCTCCAGTTAAGGGAGGTGCATCCAACTAGGTTCAAAGGTGTATTCACAGTCACAATGTCACAGCCTTGAAAGTTGCAAGTAGGCTTAAGTTTTAAGAAATTTATATGCCTGCAGTCTTCCATACACGGCTTATATTAAAATGATATTGTTTAAACCAATTTTAGCTGACAATAATAAGTTTGCAGGGTCGCTGCATGGTAGAAAGTCGCTGAGGTGTTAACAAAGAGCATAGCAACCACTGGTCTATAGGCCTAGTACTTTTTAAAAATTAATCTTATTTCGCAATAACGCTAGGAAAGCGCATCCCGACCATTTTGCTCTGAAACTCCACTAACAATGGGGAATCTAGTTGCAAAATGGATCACATTTAGCGGTTAAGCAATGTTGCAATACTCATAAGATTTCTTTGACGCGTAATAAAGGTATGTTCCTGGCAAAAGTTTAAAAAAGATAATTTTCAATAAATTTCAATATCCTCATTATTTATCATTATTTGGCATAATTATGAATAATTATTTCTAATATATTTGCCATATTTTCATTCGAATTGAATCAGGGCTTTTGTTTTTCCATTTATTCAAAACTCAGAAGATTCATTTCAACTAACGTTCACCAAATGACCACCAATGCATTTGTTATATTACATGCTATGATTAGGGTCGCGGAGCGTTACAAAACCGCTGGAGTGGGCCGTGGTTCTAAAATGTTTGAGAAACCCTGCATTAGACAACCTCTGTCATTAACGACATGACTACGTGTATATACAACCTTGTTCCAATCGCTAGGTGGCCTGATATGGCTTTGACATTGACTACCAATATTCATTTCGATCACCAGATGGCCAGTGGTACCTCGCATAACTTCTTTAGCGCCATAGTTATAGTACATTTAGCATCGGCTGATTTACGTTATAGAGTGAGAATCAGTCCCGTAGTGATTTTTAGATGAAAATTCAATCGACTTTTCCTAAACAACAATTTATTATTGCTTAGCTGCTTCCATGTGCAATAAAGCGGTATTGTGTGGCATTGTATTGTATTGTATGTCTCTCTGCACTGAAAAGCTGTTCATTTCAACGTTAAGTTCAGTATAAATGGTCTGCATTTGCTTACTTATTGGCATAATCCTGTCTACCTGACAAGATATATACCAATCCTTATCCAGTATAGAGCTATATAAAATTTAGACTAGGCACCTAAAAGTAAGCAATTACTGTGGTAAAATAATTATATATACGCTATATAAATGCAAAAGAGTTTACTTACTTATTCATTCAATTGAGTCAGTAATTATTACTTGTTTGATCTATTTGTTTTGGACGATAATTGAGAAGATTGAATGACCCCCAGATTTTCAATTTGCGTCGAATTTATATAAAAATATCCATTAATTCGATTAAATTTTAAATTCTACGATTAAATTGGTCAGAATTTGCTATTTCTATTCGTCATGACGGCCGCCGTTGTTCGCGAAACCCTCAGACAGACCATTCGTACGGCGAGGCTGGCCAAGTCCCTGCCGTGGTCGGCGGGGGAGTGCCCGGGGATCGGATGGGACCCGCCGTGCGCCCGGTTCGTTTTCTCCTGCTCGTCGGTCGAGTGTCCGCGCCAGCTCCTGTGCGGCCGGTGGCGGCCGGGGGCGGCGGCGGCGGCGACGGAGACCCGGCTGTACGACGTCCGGTGGACCGGCACCGCCTGGCATCACCACGCCGAGTGCATCACCCATCAGGAGTGCTGGAAGTGCGGCACGGCCATCGATCCCAACCGGGAGCAGTACTTCTGCGCGTGCGGCGTCGTCCAGCCGCCGATCGAGAAGCGGAGTCTGTTCCAGGTGATGGGGCTCGACGAGGAGCGCTTCGACGTGGACGTGAAGGACCTGGCGGATAGATATCGGGACCTGCAGCGGATCCTGCATCCGGACAAGTATTCGCAGAAGTCAGAGGTCTTTAGTTCTCCTTGTTTATTTATGCTGGAGTCTATGGGTAATCCTACAGTTTAGGGAAACAACTTATTTCTCATTACTGACAGACGATAATTATCACAAAACTCACTCTGAAGTACTGTTACATGCTCAAACACATAATTTATAATTTATAATTATTTATTTTTTATTTTATTAATTTATTTTATTTTATTTTATTTTTTATTTATTTATGTTATTTATCAGAACAAAAAGACTTAGCTGGTATGGACACGTAAAGTTATTGGATTTTACAATTTGGGATTACAATTCAAATTATGGAGCGGCCATCGACATCAGTATCACGTATCGTGGACATCCTCTTGAAAAGTGGAAACCTTCCATTTTCTTTGTTCATTAATTACAGAGGATGGCGACTGCAGCTCTGAAATAAGAGCAAGGCTTGGCTTGGGGGCGTTCAACCATAAATTATATTTATTATTATATTATTATATTATTGGAATAATAAATAATATAATAATAATTATATTATTGGAATCAGAACATCAAAGGAATTTTTACAAATTATTTTTTAAATGCTTTGAATTTCAGAAGGAGAAGGACTTCTCAATTCAGCATTCGTCTCTCGTGAACAGGGCTTACAGGATGCTTGCGAAACCGCTCACCAGAGGGCTTTACATGCTCCGTTTGAGCGAAGAGGACCTCGAAAAGGAAACCCAGATCGACCTCGAGTTTCTCGACGACGTCATGGAAATCAACGAAGCGATCATCGAAGCTGATTCGATCGAGACGATCGTGAAACTGGAGATCGAAAATCAGCGCGTCATCGATCAACTCGTTCGGCAGATATCGAAGGCCTTCGAAGAAGATGACAAAACGCTCGCAAAGATTTGTCTTGTAAAGCTGAAATACTACTCGAACATTGACGACAAGATTAAGGATTTTAAAGTGAAAATTACCGAGTGGTAATGAATGTCCTGTAAGAATAATAGTGCAATAATTGTTTTGGATTTTATGAAAAAAACTGTAATGCAGTATGATGTGCACCAGTGGCGTAGCCAGGATTTCTGGAAGGAGGGTTTGGTTTTTGGTTTTGACCGTGACAAACTTCGGAAAAAACCTTGACAAGCAAAAAAATGGTCGTCACCTCTTAAACCGTTACACCCTAAGTTCTTCTACAGCCAGGTAGCCAGGGGGTTTGACCCCCAAAATCGCATCCCAAAATAAAAAATGCATAGAAACTCGATAAAATATGTTTCAGCAGCCAAGGGGGGTTTCAAGCCCCAAGCCTCCCTTGGCTATGCCACTGATGTGCACAGATTAGTAGCAGTCCATATGGTAGAATTTTTGTTTGAACTATAAAATATGGTGACTCATCTCCTAAATTTTCACATAATTAGTTACTTAGTTTACCAGTATTTCATTTCTATGTGTATACTTTCATGAAAACAAAGAACTTAACAACAGTTTCAAAAACATTTTCTGAACTACTGTGTAAAATAATTTATTTTTTCATTACTTATTAGGGTAGCAGTTTAGTTGACTACTGAATAAATTATAATTATTAACCGATAAGCTAATAACATGAGTTACTGAAGTAAGAAATTGAATTATGTAATGTGCTGTAGCGTAATGTACTGTAATTATGATTCAAATCTTGATTGACCATTCAATTACGCTAAGTGCATTACTAAAATGGCGCTATAAAAGTTCACTAATGAATGAATAGACCCTTCAGCTATGTAAACAACCAGCCTATGCATTTATGACTTCAGTCAAATACCATTGTGAAAGTAAATACTAAATACTGTCATAAACTTTTATGGGGTTCCATTGTCAACAGCATTTGATTAGTAAAGGCCATCCATAAATGACATCACGCGATTTTGGCAGTTTTTTACCCCCTCCCCCTTCGTCACAAAAGTCAGACCCCCTGAAATATGATGTAACAGCGTGTTAACCCCTCCCCTCTTGCTGTCTTTCCAATGTCAAAATTAACGTTTCGTTTGAAAATATTCATTATAATTATTATATAGTTGAAACAATATTCAGAAACTTTTCAAATTATTTTTAAAAATTGAATTATAAGTGTAAAATATGTTAAGTTTTGCAGTAACAGCATTGCAATTTTTGACCCCTCCTCCCTTCTTGTCAACAACTGTCCACTTTCAGTGACCCCTATAATTATGTCAAAAACTTTTGACCTCCTCCCCCCCCACTAAGACCAGTGACGGGTCCCCTAAAAAGTTTAGCAGGTTATTTTTTTGCAGCAATGAGACCTTTTCCCCTTTCTTTTGTTCAACAGGTGTCATAATGTGGTGGTGATGGCCTTTTTTCTTGCTTGTCAGGCCTTTTTCCATTGTAATAAATAGTATTTCATGAAATTCCCTATTTTTATCATTTGTTAAAAGGATGGAATTGTTGACGTCAACTTCTCTTGACCCCCCTTCCCCTGTCAACAACTGTTAAACTTTTTTAAACCCCTTACTTACTTAGCATGACTTAAAGTGATTTATTTAGAAGGCATTACTGCCTGTGTGAAAACCACTGGGGACACTAACGGGGCAGCCGGGGCTTGAACCCGCTCCGTCAGCCTGACGCTCCAGCACGTAACCCACTCTGCCATCTTCCGCCCCTCCTCTTAATTTGTTGACGTAATTAATGGACAGCAGTGCACGAATTGTGAGAAAATGAAAGGGGGGGTCATGGCGAGTATTATCAGAGACAGTCCCACTACCTTATGTAAATACCACTGATATACCATTTTAAAGGGGGGGTTGAACCCCCTCCCCCCCAACCCCCCAGCAATTCGAGCTCTGATGGACAGCCCCTAAATCACTGATGATCGCCTTTCATGACCACTGGTTGCAGTGGTTGGGCTCTCACTCCTAGAAAAAGACACCTACTTACTATCACCGAAAAGATAAAAATAGAAGCAGCTGTCAGTTTAAAAAAGTCAAATCGCATTAAATCCTATAATAAATCTTATTTGACATTTATAGCATACAACTATATTTATTTTCTCTGTCTTAAAGCCAAACCAGAAATGTTGCCTTGACATATTAAAAATCAAATATAAATATTTAAAAAGCATATTTATGTATAAACATGTTATTGCTCTACCCAATGATGTATTCATCTAGTCGCAGTTTAGTTAAGTGCAGAGAAGAGAACAGAATTGAATATTATTTTCTATTTAATGTTTTTTAGTAAACTATTTATGAATTATCAAATAGATAATTTTAACGATGACCAAGGACTACGATTATCAGTTCAAATTGCTGATAATAGGAGACAGCGGTTCGTTTTTTTATCTTTATATGATCCTAGCCACGGTTATAACAGTAACTATAATAATAATAATAATAATAAGAAGAAGAAGAATAAGAATAAGAATAATAATAACTAGTTTTAAAGTGGTTCGGAAGTTGCCTCTAGTACTAAGGTCAATTTTTCTGCATTCTATTTATGTAGCGCCTTTATTTTTACGATCAGATTTGACTGTAGTGTAAATGTCCAATTATTACTTTGAAATCAATATATTGATAATTGAATATATAAGTATAAACACCGAGTCATTATCTTAATCTGAATAAAAGTAAAAATGAAAAAGTTAAAATAATAATTACTGTACAAAAGCATCATTTTTAGTTTTTCTATATTTTCGTTGTAGATTATGCTGTATGCATGTATAAATGTGTGTTATGTAATGGTAATGGTACTGGACAACTTCTATAGCGCCGTAGCATGGCGAAGGCCAAAGTCAAAGGCGCTGTGTGAATGCTTATTTAGAGTATTGTTTATTTATTGTGGCAAGGTCAGTTTTTTTAGTTGTTTTGGAATTGATAAATCCTTAATGAAGGTTTTAAAGTTCTATAGTGGAACTTTTAGTTAGTTGTTGTTCGATTTGTTGTTTTCAGGGGTTGGAAAGAGTTGTATGCTTCAAAGATTTGCAGGTGAAACTTTCTCAGGTAAGATAGTACGGTGACTTTTGTTAGTTATTTCCATGATTTTGTCAATGAAAAGTGGTTAACTGATATCAAGTTGCAGTAGGCTTTAACCCCTTAACCGGGTGCGACGGCTCAGAGCCGTCCAGTTTACATTGAGTTACAGATTTATTCCCCAGTTAAGGGGTTAAGCAGAATTGCGACTAAATTGTTTGGTAAAATGACAATTTACAGTTCTGTAACTTTCTAATTGGTTGCACGGTTTCTAATGTAATGTAACGTGGAATTTGTATAGTGCCTCTTCTATTTCTACTCAGAGGCTAATACCCTTGAAATGGGCAGCATTCTGCCTGTTTTCCAGCTATCAGTTAAAAATGATAAGGGTGATGATTAATTTGAGGTCACTATGGCCGAGGCATGTTGCCGAGACTAAGCCTTTCAAGACGACCAAGATTTCTAGCTTGCCATGGAATGGGATTTTGAAGTTATAGACCGAAACCAAAACCAGGAAAATGGTCTCTCAAAACTCAAGACCAAAACTTAAAAATTTCAAGGGCAAAGTCTCTGGCAGCAAAAAAGAGCAAACTTCTATCAACCATGATGAATAGGCATATATTAACTCTCTCTCTCTCTCTCTCTCTCTCTCTCTCTCTCTCTCTCTCTCTCTCTCTCTCTCTCTCTCTCTCTCTCTCTCTCTCTATATATATATATATATATATATATATATATATATATATATATATACAGGGTGGTGCAAAAAACCGGACTAGTCACATTTAGGTTTGTATTTAATATACCGGTAGTCCGGTTTTTGTTGTGCCACCCTGTATATATTATATAAGAGCAAACTTCCATCAACCATGATGAATGGGCATAAATTAACTGTGTGTGTGTGTGTATATATATATATATATATATATATATATATATATATATATAACTGTTTATAGCTGTATATAACTGTGTCTGTGTGTATATATGTATATATACAGATAATACAGTTCATGATTGACAGAAGTTTGCTTTTATACATACACACTCACACACACACACACACACGCACACACACACACACACATATATATATATATATATCAGGTGACTGATGATTCACTTTAATGCATTTTTATGGTTACTGTTGAGTACCGGTAATTGAGATACAGGAACAGACATAGGCAGACAGAGATAGAGATGGGCAGACAGAGACGGACAGACAGACAGACAGACAGACAGAGAAACAAACAGGGAGAGCAGACAGACAGACCGACAGACAGACAGAGAAACAGAGAGAGAGAGAACTTTATTAGTTTCAATTAACATCAAACAATACAATTATGCAAACTGTACCTTACATTTCTGCTGTTGACATTACACTTCCATTGGTGGTCGGTTGGCTGTGCAAATGGCATAGCCGTAGCTGGAGTAATTAATGGACAGCCCCCTAGAGTATTTAGCGCTCAGGGAAAGGTATACATTTTTCACCCCCAACAGTTTAAAAACTGAAAAATTGGTTACCTTTCTTGCTTACCACACTATGCACGGTGTTCGAGGGGCAAAGTAGTGCGTGCAGAAAGCGGGTGATCACCCTTTTTTTACTTGTCCTACTGGCAATACATTTGACGGACGTTTAGCTTGTTACGACCTTGGTTTCTGGCGCCCCTCCAAGACGGCGCCCGGGGCAGCTTGCCCCCCCCCTGCCTCCATCTAGCTAGGGCTTTGACAAACGGGTTAGTGACCGCCATTGGTTTTTGTTCTGAAGTACACATTGAACTTGGATCCAGGCAGAAGGCCATTGATATGCAGGGATGCTATTTGACAAAGAAATTTGTTATCTGTCATGATATGAGTAATAATAAGTGGTGTATAAATGTGATACTTCCTTTTGCAATAACCATAGACCAGCATCCGCTGTTTGCCGAAACGCTGATAAAGTTAATGCTGCCACTGCATCTGAGAGATAACGCATATATGGGAACATGTTGATTGTGTGGCGTAGGTGGGCCGGTAAACAAAACGACGCTTCCCGGTTTCGGGGCCGCCGAGAAAAATTCCGGGCCCCCGGGCAGGGTAGTCGTGGGGCCCCTAGAAAGTTTAAAAACTGGTGATGACCTGTTTTTGGCTTCTCAGGCTTTTCGTGACTTTGGAGGAGAAAATGAAGTAGCAAAAAGCGGTAATGATCTTTTTTTTCAAGCAATGCCTTCTGCCTTTCGACATGTGTAGCGTTAGTAACCCTAACCCTTGTCCGAACCCTATCTCTAACCCGCCCGGGCCCTCTACAGATCACTGGGCCCAGGGCATTTTCCTCCCCTGCCCCCTCGACGGCCCTGCCTGATTTGATTGTAAATATTTTCACAACCCTAGGTCAGAATGCATGGAATTTTTGTCTGTACGTTGTAAGATATCTGCGGTACTTGGTACTGCATATTTTGCAGGTACTTTTATGAGTACCATTGGTGTTGACTTCAAGATCCGGACTATCATGATTGGTGACGAGAGAGTGAAGCTGCAGGTGTGGGATACGGCCGGACAGGAGCGCTTCCGAACCATAACTTCTACGTACGGTGTTCAACTGGACCGGTTTTTTTGTACATGTTTATGTTTATGTCCAGGACAATTTATATAGCGCTGTAACATGGTTAAATGCCATAATCAAAAGCGCTTTAACAACGCTGATATGTCAATGAGGGTCCGGAGGTGACGATGTTAAAACCATGATTCGATGATATGAGTGTTAACAAGCTTATTGGGTTATGTTTGAATTATAAATGATAGGATTTTACTCAACTGAGTTAGCTGACTGGCTATTTCGAAAAGTTAGGAGGCATTATTCTTGGTTGGTACTTGTACACACACACAGTACCGCCTGATTAAAGTACACAATGCACAGACCAAACAGTTTTGATAATTACGGTACTACATTGATGACTTGAAATTAACCTGTACCAATAACTTAAAATGTGATTATGTTAATGTTATGCAGTAGCAGCATTTAAATTGAATAAATAATGAATAAATTAGCTATTGTTGTGCGGTTTGTTTTTATGTGCAGCTACTATCGAGGGACTCATGGAGTGGTCATCGTGTACGATGTCACGAGCAGCGATTCGTTCAACAATGTCAAACGATGGCTTTACGAAATCGACCAAAACTGTGATTCCGTCAGTCGAGTTTTAGGCGAGTACAGCGCCATCTATGCAGTGGCGTAGCGTGACTTTTTGGGGCCCAGGGGCATCCTTGATATGGGGGCCCCTATAGGATATGGGGGCCCCTATATAGGCTAACATAGATTACACCGTTCTAAATATAAGGTTTACTCCCTAATTCAATAATTACTCACTTTGTAACAGTAATATTGAAATAGTAGTAAAATGTAGAAATAAATCATTGTTTAGTAAGTTGCAACCACTCTTCGGGGGTCCCCTTCTGCCGGGGCCCGGGGGCTTTCTGCAAATTGCCCCCCCCCCCTCGCCCCCACCCATGTTACGCTACTGCATCTATGCCACTGGATTCTCCTTTATTTCTACTGCATTTTTCTGTGTTTTTCCTCTTTAACCGTTTAGCCACCATCAGCGACCAAAGTATTCCTGACGCCGCGTGGAAATATCGTGAATTTTAAGAATTTTATTTACTTATTTCATTTTACTGCCCTGAAAATTGTGCGGATTTCTTTGTTGATTTTAGTCGGTAACAAAGACGACATTGTTGCCAGGAAAGTCGTCCAGACGGCCGAGGCGAAGAGACTCGCTGACCAATTGGGCGTTCAACTGTTTGAAACGAGCGCACGCGATGGCAGAAATATCGATGAGGCAAGAACATGAACATGATTTCAATTGTACAGTAAAACATATTCCTGTAAAGTAATTGTGTTCATAGTCTTTACGGCCCATTAATTACGTTGAATAATAATAATAATAATAATAATAATAATAATAATAATTTTAAATATAACTTTTTTGGATGAGAACTCTGAAGCACTCCCGCTACAATTATTACTCAGAACAAGAATTAGGTCGTGATAATAAAATCTAATGTGGACGACTTTGCTCTTCTCCGTTCTTTGCTATTTTGTCTTCTAATTTTCTGTATTCTATATTTCAGGTGTTCATGGCCATAACGCGTCTGGTTTTGCAAGCAAAGAAAGACCAACAGGCCAGACTCCAGACACCGGCCCCCGAAACTCTACGGCTGACCGCTAAGAACCCTCGATCGAAACGCAAGAAAAAGTGCTGCTAGTGCGATCCCGTTCAATACTTTTCGATCACCGATATATCTCTGTTCAGCTGCAACGCGCTTGTCGCCATTTTCTTCAAGCTACGATAATCTAATGTTCTGTGACTTTTTGCAGTGGAGCCTTGGCAAGGGGTTTGGGGGGTAAACCCCCTTGGGTGCCGACGAAAACTTTTTAAAATGTGTTTCCATGCATTTTTAATTATCTGATGCGGTTTTGAGGGGCTGCTGGCCAAAATTTTTCAAGCGCCTTAGGCGTGACGACTTTTCTTTCCATGTCAGCATATGAAATGAAAAATTTTTGAGGGAAAGGCATAGGATACAAACATGTAGATAGGATGACTTTGTTTTTTGCTTGTCAAGATTTTTCTCAAGTTGGCTATGGTCAAAAGTCAAGACCAAACCCCCCCTTTCGGAAATCCTGGCTACACCACTGACTTTTTCTAATTGTTTATGGTCATATTTGATCAGAGTTATTTGATCCGAGTGGTGGCCATTCGATCGTGACTTTGATTACTTAAGGATTTGATTTACGTTTTTGGATATGATCATATTTTTCGTTTAAATCGACAGTATCATGATTTCTGATTATGTAATTGTTTTGTTCGGCAATCAGAAATGTGATCATGACCCTTTATTATTATTACCCGTTGTTGTGTGATCTAGCAACAGTGGCGGCTCCACCATGTTGATGACTGGGGATGCATCCCACCCCCGCCCCCTCACCCCACCCCCATCGGGGTTCCGGATGACCTTTTTTGGCTTGCCAACCTATTTTCCGGTGAGTTTTTAAAAAATTTAGTGAAAAATACTGCAAATTACCTTCTTTTTTTGCTTGTCGGACTTATTTGGCAAGGTTTATTAACATTTAGTGGGCACAATACTAACAGTTACCTTTTTCTCTCTTTTCTTTTCTTCTTCTTCACTTTTCATCCCCCCACCAGCTTCCCAAAAATTTTTCATTCCCCCCCCAACCAAGAATTCCTGGAACCGCCACTGTCTAGCAAGATCAGTGTATTGTGAACATGTTGCAAGATAAGTGTATCGTACATTGAAACACTTAACTTGCAAATGCAATGCCTTGATCATTTAGCACAGTTTAGAACAGAGGTGGGCAAACTTTTTCTAAGGTCCACGTTAAACCTAATACTACGTTAGGCAGACCGCACGTTCAAGAAGACAAAATGTTTATAATTTCAAGTCGGGGGGAAAAAGAATTTTAAAAGTACCGGTACTTTTTCAGAATTGGAATCCTTTCTTGCAATGCCACAATACGATGCAATAACTGCGCTGCCAACCATTTCTAAGATTTAAATAAAGTGCCATGTTTCCATAAAATAATTTCAGATTATCTCACTTTGCTGGTTGTATGCTTATTTTTCAATGATCTCGCGGGCCGCATGGAATCCGGTGGCGGGCCACACGTGGCCCGCGGGCCGTAGTTTGCCCACCCCGGTTTAGAATTATCGAATTATAAAAAATTTGCTAAATTTTGATGATGAGTTCGTGTTATGCTTGTAGAAATGCGAAACAGAGTTGCTGGCACTTTGAATTTAACTGATTTGTGTGTGTTATGTGACACCCTGTGGTGTGAGTGTGTTATGTGACACCCTGTGGTGTGTTTTGATAGGGTTTTTTTCTCATTTTGAAGCATTTGCTGTACATGGCTAGTTCTTAATTTTCTGTAATTTCTGTTAACTGTGTATTGCTTGTTAGTTGTTAGTTGGCTTACAATGTGTGTGCTTTACTTGTGAATTTGTTGACAGCCTTGAGGATTAATTATGCGGTATCAGCAAATTTGTAAAGCTACGGAACGAATATTTTCTCTCGAAAAATTTTCTACTGTATCGAGTCGACCAACTTTGATTTCTAGTAATTTTTTAACTGTCTGCTAATAATTATTTTACATTTGCTTTTTGTTTTTGAATGTACAGAGTGGCACAAAAAGCATGACTATATTAAATGCAAACCTAAATGTGACTAGTCGGGTTTTTTTGCACCACCCTCTAGTTATTTGCAGTTATTTCGGGTTCAATTTGGACATCTAATTGATTAGAGACTGTCCTGTTTTTTTTACATTCTTGCATTTAGAAAATGTTATTGTGTGAAACAGATGCAATAGCATTTCCTGTATCGCATGACATGAACAGACCATGTTTTGTAAAAGTCCCTTCAACGTTAAAACCTATTCTGTTAATCTTGTCTGCTTCTTTATAATTTTGACGAATTTTGATGTTAAATGCAGGGCCATATTAAGGCGGGGGCTGAGGGGGGGGCTGAAGCCCAGGCCCGCCATAAAAAATAGGCCGACCGTTTTTCAAGCGACGACCTTTTTTTGCTTGTCACAGATTTCCAGCGAAGGCGGAGGGGGAAATTTTACAAGGGGCAATTTTCAAATTATGGGTGCAACGACCTTTTTTGCTTCTCAGCCCCAGCAGGCCCACTCGGGCCTTAATCCGGCCCTGGTTAAATGTACGTAGAAGCTTCTTTAATTAAGGTGTCGAAGGTGTGTCAGTGTTGAGATTTTGGTGTAGTTCCCCCCCCCTATAAGGCCTCTATTAAATACTTGTGTATGTGAGCATTTTTCCCATCCCTGTCCAGGGACAGGCATTTTGTTTAGAGATACTGGTAGCTTTTTAGAAGCAGATTCATACCCAAACCCTTCTCTGCATTCTAACTTTGGCTCTTTTATCAAAGTTTACTGCTCTTCTAGCACAAATTTTTATACTTATTTGGGGGGGCGTATATGGTAGGTGAATTCAGATATAAGTTATTGCGCTGTTAGCTTTAGGGTTTTCTGTTATCAGGCATTATTTGGATAAAATTTGTTTTGATGTTTTTAGATTATAGATTTTTTGTTTAGTTTCCTTTTTCCAAATTCCAGTTTGTTTGCTGCTTCTGTGTTTGCTTGATGAACAGTTTATGATCTAGTCTGCATTTTTGAAAGCCTTGAATATTTCTGTGAATTAAAATTCCATGAATTTTTTTTTTGGTCGGCAGAGATCTCAGTATGGTTTTTCCAGTCGTGGACTGAGTTTAGGTTTGTTTCTGGAGCTGCTTCGTTCTTCGCATGTTGTAAATTTGGATTACGTTATTTATTATTATTATTATTATTATTATTATTATTATTATTATTATTATCAGCAGTTTCATTAGTTTGTGGTAAGAATGTTGTCTGCTGTAGAATTTCGTTATTTTTACCCACATTTTTACCTGCTTAACTGGGTATTTAACTGTAACTCAATGTAAAATGGACGGAAATATCCGGGGTCCCCAGTTAAGGGGTTAATTAATATTAAAATTTTGTGCTTAGTTTACACCTTTGTTACAATCTACACCCTTGTAACCAGTGTTTGAATTTTCTGGGATGTGGGGGTTTTAGGCACACCAGCCCCTAAATGGGGGTTGAAGAATTTAAATTTTAGTCAGACTTTTCACAAAATATAAAAATTTTGTTTTCCTGTTTGTCTCTTTTTCTAAAAATTAACGTATGCTTATAACTGAACTCCATTGTTGGTTGGGCCTTATATACCAGGTATATATAAAATATATACATATATATGTATTATGTATATGTATATATATGTTATATATATACAGTTGTATACATATTTTAATATTTTATTATATTTTAATTTCATTATTGAGACGTGTTGTATTAGAATATTTATCTAGTTATTTATATTTATACAGAATGTTTTGTTTATTTGGAATGAGAAAATGAAAATAAAACACCTTTTTATTTTAATTTTGTGTGAATTATTTTTGCTAGTTGATATCAGTTTGGCTTTTTTGTTGGATGTGTGTGTGTGTGTGTGCAGTGTTTTTCCAGACTCCAGAGTTTCGGGAAGGAAATTGACTTGGCTGTTTAAAATTTGATTATATATTTAAGATGTCAAAAGAGTTGTGTCGGTGCTGGGTTTTTTTTTTTTTTTTTGGGGAATTTTCTCCTATGATGCCAGTATAAAATACATGTGTGTGTGCGTGCAAGTAACATCTCGTGGATTTATATGGTGCTTTGGGAGTAGTACATTAGTAGCTGCTTATTCTTAGGCTCTTGGCCTTCCTTAAAATATCTACGGGTAAGGTGAATGATGAACCAGGCAATGGTCGATATATCCAAAGGGCTGTGAAGCTAGGCTGCTATAGCTATGGAGGAAATGATTTAAGAAAAAGGAAGGAGTCAAGCTTACATCTGAAGACATGAGGGGATAATGCAGGAATTATGGGAATTTCCCCCTAAACTACAAAATCCTTTCCTCCTCAAAAAATCCTATCACTGTCACAACTCTTCTGCCATGTTAAATAAGGGAATTGAGGATTCAGATTTTATTGCTTGAGACTGTCCAACTCCAAGGCTGTGTATGGGCATTTTGCCTATCCCTATAGGGGTATCCAGTGTTTACCAACAAGATCCGGTTGCTCCGCCCACTAGTGGGCAGAAACCATAGAAACCATTGTTGTCTATTAATAGACGCCAATGGCAGAAGCAGATTTCTTGCTGGTGGGCATAGATCAGTGACCATAGAGATTGTTCTGGATACCCCATTTCCTGGCAATTGATTGGAACGGCGGCTAGTTGGAACCCAGGCGTTTAAGCGAATCTTGTTCCTTTATAGAGGATCTCGTACAGCTAAATCGGGTGTTTGTACGAGAAATTTAGTTTTCGAATTGTCTCTTGGAAAAATTAGTGAGATTTTTAATGTCTTTCCTGTCTTCGCGAAATTGAATTGGTAAAGATGTCAACTCCACTACAGACGCAATGCAACAGCGTTATCGCAACGACGCCACCTAGCGAATATTCCCAGAAAAATTTAAATGTGGCCCTACAATAAAAATCTCTCGTTCAATTTGCGTAAAATGTAATACGTTATCATAAGTTAGTAAGTAAGTTAACTAGCGTTATACGTGGCCTGTCATTACTAATGACGAATTTATATACACCGTAATACAGTCTCCATTACTCTTGGCAGGTCACGATTCACGAATAACGTTGGCTGTCTGCCTAAACAGGCTAACTAAAGAATATCTTTCTTCTCGGAATTAGACTAATTCACTATGGGCTAACTAATTATCCACTCCAGTGGAGAAAATGAAATTATTCAAAATCAAATGAAAAGAGAAAGACTGCAAAAGATGCAATTAATAATAATAATAATAATAATAATAATAATAATAATAATAATAATAATAATAATAATTATTATTATTATTATTATTATTATTATTCTCTACATGACAATTTATAGAGCGCCGTAAACATGACGAAGGCCAAAAACAAAAGCGCTTTACAGTCAAATAGCTAAATAACTATAATAATAATATAATTATTAATAAATAATAATAAGCTTAGTAGTAGTAGTAGTAGTAGTAGTAGTAGTAGTAGTAGTAGTAGTAGTAGTAGTAGTAGTAGTAGTAGTAGTAGTAGTAGTAGTAGTAGTAGTAGTAGTAGTAGTAGTAGTAGTAGTAGTAGTAGACTAGTAGTAGTAGTAGAGTAGTAGTAGTAGGCTAGCAGTGAAGTGAGTAGTAGTACTAGTGAACTAGTTTTGAGGGTTTCCAGGCTAATGAAGTGAGTATACTATGAACTAGTTTTGCTTCCGGCACGTACCATATCCGCTGGTGCCACTGCCCGCAGAAAAGGATTTGTTGAAGTTAATGGAGGAAGGCAAAAACGATACTCATTTATTTCTATGTTGTTTTTGAAGCTTTTCGTTGGTTCATCGTTATGATGAGTAATAAACTAAGCAAAATTGCTGGAGCTGCTTGGGGGCCATCCATAAATGACGTCAAGCGATTTAGGCAGTTTTTGACTCCGCCCCCCTCGTCACACTTTGTCACGAAAAGTCAGACACCTCAAATATGACGTCACAACGCGTTAACCGCCCCTCCTTACGTCATCTTGTCGTCTTTCCAATGGCAAAATTAATGTTTCGTTTGAAAATATTCATTATAATAATAATAATTATAGTTTAAACAATATTCATAAACTTTTTCAAATTCATTTTAAAAGATTCAGTGAATAATAATAATTATAAGTGTAAAATACGTTCAATTTTGCGGTAACATAGCATTGCGGTAATAGTAAAAGTATTTAGTATTATGTTACGTCATATTTCTGGAAACCCCTTTCCACGTCGTCACACATCGTCAGAAATGTTTCAACCCCTCTCTCTCTCTCTCTTTCTCCTAACTTCCTAACTGCGTGACGTCATTTATGGACGGTCCCTTGGTGGAGACGCCCCCCTCTGTGCCCTCCCCAAATCCACCTGTGCATATATGCAGTAGTAGGCCTATCTATCGCTCAGAATGGGCTAGAGTTCCGACAGAGAATGAATATTGTAAACTGTATTGACAGCCACTGGGCGCTGGCATCTTGATCTATGATCCTATATTTGGTTTCATATCCCCCTTTATCTGCATTCTTAATATAGCACCAGCCACCAGAGAGAGAAAGAGAGAGAGAGGGGGGCTTTCAATTATTACTAGTTCTTCGTAATCTGCTACGCCCTCTGGTTGTTGACTGAACAAGGTGTGTTGCCGACAGCACATCCTCGTATAGTTTGCTGATTCTTCAGAGAACCGACATCGAACACGATCTCTCCAACGACGACCTAGGGCGCTAGGGCCCAGTGGCGTAGCCAGGATTTCCGGAAGGCGGGGTTTTGAAAAAAAAATCGTCAATAGCCGCCAAGGGGAGGGGTTCACCCAAAAAAATTGCCAAAAATCGCCTCAAAAAAAATTGCATGGGAATACATTTTTAAAAACAAATTTTCGCCGTCCAAGGGGGGTTTAACCCTCAACCCCCCGGTGGCTACGCCACTGCTAGGGCCTACCTGACAGAACTGGGCCTACCTGGCGGAACTGCACTGAAGACGTCTAATTAAATACGACACGGCGTGATTCAATGTCCAACGCAGAAAGAATCTAGGATGAGGTCGACGCCTGTCGTGCCCCCCCCCTCCGCCCCCCAGTGGGGCGTGTTTCAATAGTCAAGGCGTTATCATAGTCAGAGCAGGTCGTGAAATTCGAACAATAATTTTTACTAGGAAGACAATCTTGCAGCGAATCGGACGACCTCTGTATTGCCACCAGGTGGCGTAGCGTGACTTTCGGACGCCCAGGGGGCATCCTTGATACGGAGGCCCCTATATAGGATCAGTGGCGTAGCCAGCTTATGCAAAGTGGGGTTGTTAACTGGAGGCACTATGCAACTGAACACTGAAGCCGCGGCCGACCTCTCCCACCCCCACTAACCCTCTCTCAACCAAAAGTCAACGGATTTACATTAATTGTGAACATTTAAACATGTAACATCTACTAATAACATCTACTAATTAATTTGAACAACCCCAAACAACCCTGTGGCTACGCTACTGTATAGGATATGGGGGCCCCTATAGGCTAACATAGATTACACCGTTCTAAAAATAAGGTTTGCTCACTAATTCAATAAATTACTCACTTTGTAGCAGTAATATTGAAATAGTAGTGGTATAAAATGTAAAAATAAACCATTGTTTAGTAAGTTGCAACCACTCTTCGGAGGCCCCTTCTTCCGGGGCCCTGGGGGTTTTCTGCAAATTGCCCCCTCGCCCCTCCCCCATCCACGTTACGCCACTGATTGCTACTAACTTGAAATCCATTGACCCTCTTTCTAAATGCGTTGAACTCTCCAAAATTAATAGGTATTTTTTTCAAAAATGGATTCCATGCCTACACACAGTACTCTAGATACAACCATACTAATGTCCTGTAGAGTTTTTGCAACTATTGCCTCTTTGTCTAAAAAATTATTGTTCTTTGTGTTCTTCACTGGTATTTTTATGGCTGTACGAGACATCTTGCGGTCAGATTTAGAGCCAGACTGTTCTAGGTTTACAGAGGTTTCTATCCCTATTTAAGGCGGTCGCAGCTGCTAAAAAAAAATGGGGGTGGGGAATATTGTTACTAATCTAATCTGAACTGATATTGATTCGAAATAACACTGACCGTGACGTAATCAATGAAAACTATGCCTAACACAAAGGATAAAAAACTGAATATAATAATAAGTCTACAAGGGAGCAAATTAACAGGGCGAATTAGTAATTTTGGAGGTAATTTGTAATTGTGGCGGGGGGTAATTGAGCCCGGCTGCAAGGGGGAATAGAAGCCGCTGTAGGTTTATGCCAATGAAGAAGTCAAAGTCTTTCTTATGCTTCAAATCTAAACACATTGAACACATTGTGACCAAAATTGCCAACCTGTCTTAATAATTTTATTGATTTTAGAATTTCATAAGAAATACTGTAACTGTCACCGAATAATTTTCGTCCAACGTAATTCCAATCCTAGCACTATATCTACATCTCCTTAAAGAGATTTACGATGAGAGAGAGAGAGAGAGTGAGAGAGAGAGAGAGAGAAGTAATAAAGAGAGAGACAGGGACAGGGACAAGAACAGGGACAGAAGAAAGAGACAGAGAGACAGAGACAGGGACTTGTCAGAGAGTCAAGACTTTAATGATATTTAGTTTATAATGAACGGCACTTCCGTTATCTGTCACTGATTTCCTATCTCTGTCTTTGTCTCTGTTTCTCTTCCCCCTCTCTCCTCTCTGTCTGTCTGTCTGTCTGTCTGTCTGTCTGTCTGTCTGTCTGTCTGTCTGTCTGTCTGTCTGTCTGTCTGTCTGTCTGTCTGTCTGTCTCTCTCTCTCTCATCGTAAACTATTTTCTCTCTTATCTT